>OMLC01042398.1:0-24190 GCA_900302585.1 Regalecus glesne
TTTGGATTTCTCTGCATTTTTTAACCCAACCTATTGTATAGGAGCAGTGAGCTGCAGACATTTTGGCACTCGGGGAGCAGTTAGGGGTTCAGTGTCTTGCTCAAGGACACCTTGGCATGCTATATGCAGGACCGGGGATCAAACCTGCAATGTTCCGATTGCCAGGCGACCGCTCTACCCACTGAGCTATGCCGCCCCATACATACCTTCTAATATTTATTTCACTTTAGGGAAACAGCATTACATCAAGAGCCATGGTGTGAGAATGTGTGCACGGGTATGCGCGGGTATGTGTGTTTGTGTGCGCGTGTGTGTCACTTCCCCTTTTCATACTGTTTCCCTCTTTCACTTCAATGTTTCTCTTTCACTCTGTCTTTCTTTCAACGGTATTCATCCCAGCTCCAAACTTTCCTTCACTATCTCTGTCTGTCCTATTTCTTGGAACTGCACTCTTGGAGTTCTGATATCCATTAAACTGTGGGATTGGAGCTGAGGTCAGGGCTCAGAGTCATGAGTGTGGGAGGGTGCGACTCATTCCAGAGAGGAGATTTCACATGGTGCAGCTTTTCCCACTCATTCAACACTACATCTTACATGGTAAGATTTATAGAGCACTTTTTTAGTCTACTGTCCACTCAAAGTGCCTCACATTCATCCTTCCACTATTGGTGTAGGATGCTATGCAAGATGCCAACCTACCCATCAGCAGCAGTGAGGGGTTCACTTCCTGACTCGAGAGTCAGGGATTGAACCAACAACCTTCCAATTACTAGATGACCTGCTGTACCTCCTCAATCTTTTTAGCCCCCTTCTCCAACCCCCACCCCCCTCTCAAAGCCCCCTTGCCCAAAACCCTTATGATGATATAATAATAATAATAATAATTCCCTTAACAGTCCCACAAGGAGAAATTTGGATTTCTCTGCATTTTTGACCCAACCTATTGTATAGGAGCAGTGAGCTGCCAACATATGGCGCTCTGGGAGCAGTTAGGGGTTAAGTGTCTTGCTCAAGGACACCTCGACATGCTATATGCAGGACCGGGGATCGATCCTGCAACCTTCTGATTGCCATGCGACCACTCTACCCACTGAGCTATGCCGCTCCCTAACTGATTTCTGTCTGAGCCTAATAGATGGTGCAGTTTTATGCCTGAATCCTATCATTGCATATTTTATGTTGTCCTCCCACTGTCCTGATGCTCATTCTCACTCACCACAGCCACTTTACATCTTGAATAAATCTCAAATGTGCAAGTTATAACTTCTGAGTAACATCTTAATACCCCTCACCTCATCCTGATTACAGATTCTATGCTTTGACATTTGACATATAGGTTTATGTCAGGCTTCCTTTTGCTATCACTTCTGCATAGAAGGTCAGTACAAATAAAACATATATCTTTAATGTCATCATTAGGAAAATTCATTTGTCCTGCATGTCTTTTTAAACTGTTCATACCTCGTAGAGATTGACTGAGAGATTGAGGCACTTTATTGTCATTGTGGGGATACAATGAAATTACATTTGGTAACTCAGAAACTAGCATCAATACAAAAATGATATAAAAAAGTACAATAACATAAACTAGGAAATATGGTAATCCAAAGTGATAAATATAATGAAGTAATGTCCTCTATATCAAATAAGGAATTGCAAAGACATCAGTTCCCAACAGCTATGGGAGTTTATGGGGTATAGTTTGTGGGGTGTTGACCCTACGATGACCCTATAACTCTTCTCCGATGACAAGAAGACAAACAGATTCTGACCTATGTGGGTTAGATCCCTACTTGTGGAAAGGAAAGGGTTGCCACTTTGTTTGGTCATTGTATTCTTAAAATGAAAATTGTCCTCTACATTTAACCCATCCTATTGTATAGAGGTGATGGACGGATGCAGCACCTGGGGAGCAGTTAGGGGTTCAGTGTCTTGTTCAAGGACATTTAAGCACACATGCTAAAGGAGCTTGGGATCAAACCAGTGACTCTGATTACTAGATGACCCACTTATCCCCTCTGCCATGCTGCCCATGTTACATAAACATAAATTAATTAATTGTCTTATATTTTGAGTGTCTTTAAGATTACATGGCAGTTTCTCTCAATTTCAAGAGTAACTAAATCCGGGACCATTTTAGTGAGTTTGGTGAAATTTACAGCTTAATATCCATGTAAAGGTTTAATTTATGCCAGGCTGGTTGTAGTCCTCCGAGATGTAAACATAGCAATATAAACATAGCTGCAAATAATAACATTAATAATGCATTTGCTTTATTTAGGCATTCTAGCTCTGACAGACAGATGACGTCAGAACTAATAGTTGTCAATAGAACTGCCAATGTTGGTTCTTTGGCATATCTACATCCAACAGACTGATAGCTGTGTCTATACTAACATCATTGAGTATAAAGACCATCTTTATGTATTTTAACCTCCACATGGTCATTAACCTGCATATGTCATCAAACTCAAGAAAAAGGTCTTTGGTTTAGAAGCTGAAATACTATGTGTTATTGCATCACAAGAAAAAAACTGTAAATGTATATGGCTCTGTGAAGCAGAGACTAATAGAACGAGACTGCTGTGATGTAACTAACACTGTGTGACTGACTCTGAGAGACAAATGATGTTTAGGACACCACCTCTAACTGTCGTGACAGAGTACATAGCCACTTATGCTTGATCATTATTTCAAGACATCACATCATATTGTGGCTCAGAAAAGGTCAAGAGAATTGAACTTACATTGTACCAGCTCTGACTTTTCTGTGGTCAAAATGAAGAGTTGATGTGGGTGAGGGGGTCGAAGAAAGGAAGAAAGGAAAAAACAAGAAAAAACAGTTAGAAGTGCTTTAACTTTGACCGGAAGTCTTGGAAAGTTCATTAAATAAACAATAGTAATAAAATATTAACAGGGCTCTCCATGGAATCATAAAAATGCCAGCAGGGCTTGGCCATGAGGAAAAATCCGAGCCCAAACGATGGCCTTGTTTTGTTTTTGTTTTTTTACCAAAATGCATTACAAAATCAAAATATGCTTTGATATGTCAAAATATGTCAATTTTATGTCAGTTATGACATTCTTCAGTGGTATTGCATTAAAAAATACATTACAGGTCATTTGTTGACCTACATACTATAATCTTCAGTGCACACACATCAAACAAAAGAGAAGATAGAGATCAAATTCATGAACACTGTCAGGAAAAAAATAACATTGGAGTTTTGCCCTCAGTGTTGATTTTGCAGGAATGTAGTGGTCATTTTTCACATTTGGTTACACATAGATAAAATCAGTCAAAGCCACTTTATTTGGTCACTATGTTCTTACAATAAAATTTGTCCTTTGTATTTAACCCATTCTATTGCATAGTTGCAGTGGGCAGCTGCTGTGCCCGGGGAGCCATTAGGCAGTTCAGTGTCTGGCTCAAGGACATTTCAACATGCTGTCCGAAGGAGCTGCGGATCAAACCAGCAACCCGTTCTATCTCCTGAGCCACGTTGTCCTGCAAACATAGAAGATCAAGCAGGTACTCCTCCCACTCCCTCATAAACACGCAGAGGTAAAAAAAACAACATTGTCATCCATGCAACTTCAGATCATCTCTTGATCATCTTGATCCTTGTTATGGACAATTTTGTGGGAGATTCTGCTCATATTTACAAGTGATAAAGGAACAGTTTAGAACAAAACAGCTTGTCGACTTGCATGAGGGTGTCCACTTATCAGGGATTTGTGTTTTTCTAAAACACATTTGACTATTTCAGCTTAAGAGCTTGCTTTCCAAATATTTTTACCCATGTAGAACAAAACGACACATTAAATTTCCAACATTTGTGCAAACAGAATAGAGGATTCACTTCCTTGGTCTATCTTAGTCACTTTTTCAACCAAGGAATAAAATGACCTTACTGTTTAAAATTAATCATAATTTGTTTTTGTTGGTCACAGTCAGGAGAAAGGGCAGCTTTTATGGGGGGCGGGGGGTTATTAGATACATCAGAGGTCACAGGTCATCATAAATCACAGTATCACCACTCCAACTGAGGGGTGCACAAACATAGTGGAGAGCTCATTGAGCACAAGGTAATAACTAAGAGGGTGGGAATGAAATGAGTTTACAGCCTCATACAGAAACTTAGAGGTCAAGTGTAAATGTTTTCATATTGTATTATAGGGGTCAGAGGATTAGAGGAAAGTAGATGAAAGAAAACATGAGCGCTTACTTTAATCAGGTTTAACCTGTCATACTGGAAAGAACATCCATACACAGAGAGACAAAGGTGGTCATGCATGTGTGGGGAAGAGACAAAACACATAAATGGAGACATTTGTTAGCCATAATGATGGGGTTGATAATGGAAGATGGAAAACAGGTGATCTAGCATGCTTAGGGAAATGGTTTTAACTACAGTTCTTTTCTCTTTGACTTTGAATGCGTTTACTTGCGAGGTTTTCTATTGAGCTATGTGCTTGTGTGTCCACCTGTGTTTTATGAGTGTGTTTTTATGCATAAAACCAGCGGATAAGCACCGTCAACATCATTAAACGGGTGAAAAAGGGTGTCATAGAAACAAACTAGGGCAGCTGATGATGGTAGAGAAATAGTTACTCAAAGATGCAGTGGTAATATCCCAGACAGAATAAAACCCCAGAAAGGAATGATGCTTACTTTAGTATGCCGCTTGTGAGACTATTGCATGCATGAGAAGGAAAGAAAGAAGACAGAATCAAAAACATTGCCAAGTACAAAAGGAACAAAATAAAATAATCAATGATTTATTGAGTTGTGATCAGGATGACAAAGAGACTAAACAATCACTCTCTATTCTGGCAACCAAACAAATACATGGTTTGAACAACAGGAGGATGTGTGATTGAAAAATTAATTTCTATGAGAATAGCAATAGAATGGAATAGAATAATGAGAAGGAGAAAGTTAAGCTAAGAATGTTACTACGCGCTAGGGTCTTATAGTGAGATGCAACCATCTGCATGTTATTTGTGGAAGAAAAAAAAGACACCTTCATTCAGATTTACACACCACCATCCAGATATTATTTTACAACTTGACAAAGATTTAGAAACTCAATGTAGGAAACAGTGTTGCCCTTTACCAGTATGAACACTCAACTGGGAAATTTAATCGGAAAACAATACAACGTAAACTAACTTTGAAACAACACGATGGGTGCATTATTCAAAGTTGGTCTAAGTTTGGCCCTGGTTCGATTAATGTTATTGAACGTAACCATGCTCTGCATACTGACTTACAATGGCTTGAGATGCTCATGGGTTATGAGTTGCAGCTCTTTGGAAATCCATAGCTAGTATATTTAAAGAGGCTCTGGTTAAACATTATAACAAACACGTCGCTGTTAAGAAATATTTTTCTGTCAAAATAGTTTTGGCATCCTGGACTGGGAAGAACAGGTATAGAGTGAAAGTGCTCAAAGGCACTTCAGAATATGAGCATGATCATTGAGGTGCGCCCATCATCACCACATTGAAGAATTTACATCGCAAATATTTGTGTTTGTTCACCTTTGAGTTCTTGCCACCACTACGGGAGTTGTTGTTGGTGGTATGGACAGACTGGGAACAAGTGCGTTGATGCTGGGGCTGGTGTTGGTGGGCCAGTGGTTCGGGGGAGGTGGGGGACCTGTCGTGGTCTGAGGAGCCCTTCTCCACCATGGTAGTCTCACATTCAGGGCTCAGCTGGGGCGTAGAGGAGCGCGAGCGCTTACGCAGGACAGGTGAGCAAGTGGGCGTGCTCGAGTTTGGGGTGGCAGTGCTGGTGGACAGACACAAGAGGGACAGTTAGACAACAAAGTTCTTAATCTGCCCTCCTCATGAATGAGTTTTCAGTCAATGGGCGAGCAGTTAGGGCAGGAACACATTGGCTGAAGGACAGCACCGCACAATAAGCACAAGATTGTGTTTTCTGTCTTTTCTAATCTGAAGTTACTATTTAACTCTGTAGCTAACATCACAGTGTGCTAAAGACGCTTTAAAGCAACTTGCAATCATCTAAAAGTTTCATGCATTCCAATATCAATGGAGCGTATGCCATTGCACTTTATTTTGAATAAAGATTACATCAAATATGTGGTCACAAATCTCAAAAACAGAAAAACACAAGAATGCTTGATTGTTTCCGGTGCCTCAAAACTATGTAAAAAGGTGATGTTTGGATTAAATGACCAAATAAAGGCCACTTTATTTGGTCATTGTATTCTTAAAAATAAAATTGTCTTCAGCATTTAACCCATCCTATTGTATAGGAGCAGTGAGCAGCCTCACTACCAAGGAATGGCTAGGGGGTTACATTTCTTGCTCAGAGACACTTCAACACACTTTCTGAAGCAGCTGGGAATCAAAGCATTAACCTTCCAGTTACTAAATGACCTGCTCTACTTTTTTATTATTACTTTTTCATTTACAGCACCTGGTACCCCAGGCGGTCTCCCATCTAAGTGCTAACTTGGCCCGACTTGGCTTTGCACCCGAGATCCGATGAAATTGGTGTTGCCAGGGTAGCGTGGCCCTAGGCCACGACCTGACTTTGGATAGGTGGTTGACAAGGAATGAACAAAAGGAAATGAAGGCGTTTTCGGAATGTAATCTTGTTTGGTCATTGTTTATTCCAACCAAGCTGTACCATCAAAACTCAATGTTCAAGGTGCAGGACTGCATACTGAGTTAGAACTTCCACAGCCTCTGCATAACATTCTTGTATTCTGAATTTATCCATGCTGGGTTTATTGTGGCTTTAGATGCATTTGAAAAACATAGTTGATTTCATATGACTCGTCTTCCAGTAAGTATATGGTATCCAGAATGTAAAGAGGAGCTTGAGCGGAACATCGATACTTATGGAGGGTAAAGACTCTTCAAGAGGCCCTTCACCAAGCATGAGCTAGACCCTGGGCTATAATCCAACAAGCAGACTTGGCCTTAAACCACTGGTAATGATTTGAAACAATACAAAGTGAGGAGCATCGACAAAATAATGCTGAGAACAGGCCCAGAATATATAATGGATAGGTTTAGGGAGGCATCTAGTGTCAAAATAGGTTATTGCAGTGTGTCGCTCGCAGCCTGAATCAGTCACTACTTTCTTAATTTGAGCATTATTCTATAACATATTAAGAAGCCTCATTTGAAATATGGAAACATTTTATAACAATATTATAAAATGACTGAAAATATTGACCAGATTTTTGTAAAATCTACCGAGTAATGATTTGATCAGAAACATAGTGAGCTATTACGGTCTCTGTGTATGACTGTTAACATCTTCATAGAAGCATGACAACCACCAAACCAAATATGGAAACATTAATGCACAGAAATCTTTTGTTCACCAACTGCTGTTTTCAGCTTCATAAAACCATGGTCATAAAGTTAAAAAGAGATGGGAAACAGGTGTAATTTGTATTGACCATTAAGATAAATAAAAACCATGTTGGCCATTAGAAGGAATAGATTAACAAATAGAAATGTTGGCTTTGAACCCACGCGGCCAACATCAAGAAACATCTGATGTTTATGAGTCTGTTCATGAAATACTGCAGACATAAGAAAATAAAGCTAAATGTGGAGTTTATGACTGTGTTCTCGGCAATTCCAGCAACATTCTGAAGTTGTTAATGTGTAGGTTGAGTAATACTATAAAATTTGAAAGCCTATTTTGACCAATGCCATATAGGCAGGCAAAAGGCCTAAAAGCAGAGTAAGTTGACTGATTGTCTGTAATGTCAGGAACCACCTCCCTGGTAGAGTGTGTGCTTCGAAACTGATGAGCCAAAGCTTGCAGGTTCAAAATCACCGCGGGGCATCAGGAAAGGCATCTAGCCATAATCCCCCAAGCTCCATTTAAGTCCATGTTTGCTCCCACAATGTGGGGACTAATTGAAGTTTTGAATGACAGGCTGTTGATGATTTTTATGAAGAATTCATAATGCCTACTAAAGGTAATTACAATGTTATACCCATTAAAGCAGAGGGGGCCTGAAGCTGGTTCCTCATCAAAGTTAGGATGTGCATGTGCTGAAAGATTGAGTGACCGAGATGGAGACACTTTATCATCATTGTAGGCATACAATGAAATTATGTTTAGTAATTCAGAAACAAGCAGCAATAGAAAAACAAGATGAATAATAGACTACAAAATAAAGCAAATAAACAAGATGGATATTAATATATCAGTGCATTAACTGCCCATTGGAATGCAATGTCAAAGGTCTACTGTGACAGTCACTCAACAATGCAAAGGCATCTCACAGGAAACTGTTATAATAACCACTCAGCATTAAAGCAATCTCAGTTCCAAACCACAGCATGTCTTAAAGACTTAAAATAGAACGTAGTAAAATAAAAAAAGGTACAGGTTAACCCTCCCTCTGACTCCTATTGATAATGATATTGTTCAAAATAACTTCATCAACTTAATAAATTCATCAGTTCAACTGGATCCCAAATGTGATGGAGTATTGCGTAAACATCCGAGGAGTTTCTGTTATAACATGACAGGGTCAGGACAGAAACAATACTTTAAATGCAAAAATATGACTTATCATATATGAGGGGTGGCGCGGTAGCTTAGCGGTAGAGCACACACATCAGGAAATTACAAGCCAGGCAGCCCAGATTGGATCCCACCGTAGGGCATCAAGAAGGGCATCCGCCCTAAATCCCCCAGGCTCCATCTAGGTCCTTGTCCCCGCCCACAACGTGGGGACTTTATGTTTATTATGATAATGAAGCCTAAATGAACTCTTTTTTCAGACTTTTGCAACACTCCAAGTATGTTTCACAGTCATTCAAGTGGGCTGGACATACTCTAGTCTCAATAGGAGGTGTACGTTGCACTTGGTTTATAACTCCTAATACAGAAGCCTTTTCTGCTAAATATTAGTAAACTAGTCCAACAAATTGATTCCTCCTCGTGACCCTTGAATGAGTAGATCTAATAAAGAATAAAAAGTATAAGTAACAGCTATTTAACTCCAGCTTTGTGGCAATATTGTTGCCACTGAGACCCAAAGAGAAATAAAAGTCTGTGTTGCTGAGCGTGCGAAACATGTAATTGTCAATGTGAAGTAAAATTACATCCTCATTTCATCATCTGAGACAATTGTGATAGTCAGATGAAATGACGTGACAGGTCATCAGCGTTTCATCGTAGAGCCATTGCGAAGACATCACAAAGATTTGTTCTGCAGACTAACAAGCGATTTGGATCACAAGCTAATGAAGCATGTTGAAATAATTTTAGGTTTGTCATTTTTGATGAAAACAAAGAAAATAACCTAAAATTTACGAGGTTGAGTCTCTCAGTTCTGAAGCCCCACATCTGAAGCTATGCCGCCCTTTAAATTGTGAGCCAAACTTGTTCTCCAGCACACTGTATGACTCCGAGAATTATTTTTATTTTCAACAGCACATGTGCTCTCTGGTTTAGGATCCGTCCCCATTCTGGACAGATCCACTGTCAGTGACCAGTCAGAGTACTGGTGGGGCCATCTACTTTCCAGAAAATGAGAGTGTACTTTATCGCGAATCAAAGTTCAAAGTGTGATTTGCACCTGCATGCTGGCCTCTATCTTCAGAGAGGAAAATAAGCCCAACAAATCAGAACACTAGACATGTGGCTTGGCCCTGCTCAAGCAAGCAATACAGTACAATTCATTTTATAACAAATGGTAGCAGACATCCAGCATATTTGCTAACAACTACCTTTTATAAATGCCTTTGGCAAATTTTTGTTTGCTGAGACTGCTGCATAGTTTGTTGAGGACTATGAGTAAGCCAAGTATTTGGGGGCTTGGGCCTCAGGGGGCTTCATACAACAATACAAAAACACTCACCCGGCCTGATTCGTGTAGTGCTGAATACAGAACTATGGGGAGTGGGAGGGGCGAATGTTGTTTACTTTGTTTCATCACCACAGTTCATGTAATCAAGTAATATTGGGCTTTTGGAGAGCTGAAAAAGTATCCCCTTTAACCCCCAGGTTTCTTAAATTTTCACTTAGAGGTAATAGAAACCTTCAAAGAATCAGTTTACTGGCCAGTTAGGTTTTCATACACGTGGAACTTGACTCTGGTTTCATGGCTCTAGATAATTGAGAGGTCCATCTTACATGCCATGATTCGTCCCTGCGTTGTAGGAGTGGACATGGAGATAGATGGAGCTTGGGGGAATTAAGCCCAAATACTCTTCCTGATGCTACACTGTGGACTTGAACCCACAATGTCTGGTTCGCCAGATCCTGAAGCGTGCGTGCTCTACCATTGAGCTACCACGCCCTCAAATAAATGCATACGATCAGTTGATGTGTGCTGTATCATGACAGTGATCCTTGTTGAATGAGGAAATTGTCTTCCCTGCAAAGACATACATGCTAACCATGTCACCCAGGGCCCCGGGATGAGAGTATGAGCTGGTTCTATTATCCAATGTAGTTTGTGACCTTTCAACAGCTGCCACTTTCCCTGCAGCATGATTCAGCTATGGCACTTTTCTCTGTCACCTTCAATGAGTAATTATGTGAGATCAATGACGTAAATCCACTTTGTACCTATAATTTATGTTGAAAGCTTTAACTTTTGAGAAATTACACATACTAACATGGCTGTGTACCAACATGAGCTCTTTTAATAACTATTAAATCACTTTCCAAGCTGCTTTAGTGCTCAAGTTTCAAATTCAGAAACTAATAGAGCTCACATTTAGGGAGGTTAATCTTCCTTTGTGTGCAATGCAACTCTTTCCCTGTGTCCTCTACTGCCTTGCAGCCTCCAGTCAAAGGTCAAATGACCTGTCATCACAAAGGGGTCAAACCAGCCACACTGGTCCTGTGGACATCAACAACATGTCCTATATGATGTAGCAGGGCGTCAGTGCACACAAGTAATTATGTTTGTTAAATCCACTACACCATCATTGGATGGCAGTCAATGTGTAGCTTATACTGACGGATGTCACAGCCTGCACGAGGGAGTGTGTAAAAATAGTGATCCATCAAACTAACACACTACGACAAACTTTCCTCAGTTATTATGCACGGTTTTTTTTCTAAACTCTCCGTCTTCAATGAACACTCGAAAACCATTTAATAAACAAAGGTGACAGAAGAGACTGAGAAAAATGAATTGCTGGTTTTTCACTTGATGCATTCAGCAGTCCCTTATTCTGATTCTACATGAACATGCAAAGCTGAACATTTTAGCTACCCGGTTGGAAATGGTCACGCGGTCCAGCTCTCATTGACAACGTTCAGGTGAAGAAATCCTCCATACATTGAACTGCAGCAAATGCAGATGTTCATGCAAACACCTACACAGTGTTTGTGTCGTATGGTTGGGTGAAAATGAAAGGCAATCTGGTTTAGTCTGGCTGATAAGAAGTTAAAGGGAAGCTAATTAGGTTATGTGATGTTAGATGACTAGACATTGTGGGATGTAAAATGGTGCAAGGTGACACCACTCCCTTATGGTCATAGTAACATATTGATACAGAAAATCAACCTTTCAAGCAAAAAGCGGTATGGAGTACGGTTCGATGCATGCTATAACAGAGGTACTAACTAACCTTGCAGCCATGGAAGCCTATGCCCACAGCATCAGGTTCTGCCTGCTTCATTCATCAATTCATTCAAACAGCGACCATAGAAGAGATTAGTCGATGAGACAGGCGGGAGCGAGGGAGAGCCTTCCCCTAAAAATCCAGTATCCACACATGGAATCAGCCGGAAACAGAAATCAAACCCTCAACACATATTAATGCCCTCTTGCTGTCCACGAATCATGCCTCTGCCTCTCTCTCTCTCTCTCTCTCTCTCTCCCTCTCTTTCTCTCTTCTCTCTCTCTCTCTCTCTCTCTCTCTCTCTCTCTCTCTCTCTCTCTCTCTCGCTCTCTCTGCAGGATGATTCACTTGCATGGGCTCCAGCTGCTGCTGCTGCCACAATCACCCTCTCCCTCCTCTTGTTCTTCTTCTCCCACCTACCCCCACTTCTCTAGCCCTAGCCCCCTATACCCCACCTCGTCCCCACTGCTGTGATTGGATACTAGAGCAGAGCCAGGGGGAGGGACACTGATGCTACTGCTGCTGCTTAGCATAATAGCAATGGCTTTTGCATCGCATAGACACGGGGAGGGAGAGAGAGAGAGAGAGAGCACACCCTCTTTTAACTTATTCATGATCTTCATGAATGAAAGCCACTGATGTTGGTTAACCATCACTGTCACACCATCCCTTTGCTCCACCCCCTAAAGCAGACCACTCACAGATGCTCACACACAGTCTCGCACACACATGCCCACCACTGCTGTCTCACATGAAGCCAGCCAGCCTCTCTATCCTCATGTTGGCCCAGAATCCTTTCTTCTTCCATTCTTCTTGATGGTCTTCTCCATCCTCTCTACTTGTTTGGTTGATACATCTTCTTCATGAGCTCATCTGCTCCACAGTACTCTAGCCTTAAGTTGTCTTCACACTTCCATCTCCTTCCATGCAAAATGCTCTATAGTTTATCCCATGTCTGATATAACAGGTGTGTAGAGGATTATTTGGGTAGTGCTATAGCATTCTCCCATTCTCCCTCTCTAATTGGGATGCGTAGCCATGTTCACGGTTGTTTGGTTTTGACAACTCCATGATGTACATTGTAAACCAACAGCAATTGTTCTGCGGGGAAACTAACATGTCAATCAGGCTGTGATTTACGAGTAGCACAGGAGTTTCACAGCTCTGTGCTGTTTTAATCGGTGCTATTACAATGACAGAATAGAATTGGGTTCAAAAGGCATACGGATTTAATGCATTAATCCAGGGGTTGATTTGAGAGGCGATATAACAGGATGTCACCCTTCCTGTTAAACACAAAAAATAAACCTGTTGTAAAACGTCCATCTGCATCTCCTTTGAGTTAATGACAATATGTGTCCCATATATACCATATAAAGTCAGTACATATGAAGAAATATATGATCAAATATTTGCTTTAGTAGTAATAGATTGTCAAAATGAGAAATTGATAATATATCTATAATTCTGTTATCCATTTATTCATTCATCATCAACTGCTTATCCGAAGTCAGGTAGCCGATCTGCTTGAGGCTATCCCAGTGCTCAATGGGTGGAAGGTGTAGAAACACCCCGGACAGGTCACCATTCCACCTCAGGGCAGGTGCGGGGGATTAAGATGCCCTTCCTGATGCTCTATGGTAGGTTCAATCCCGGAGCCTCTAGCTTGTTAGTTCGCGAAGCAAATGCTCTACCCCTGAGCTACCATGGCCCCTGACTATAATATTTACTATAAAGATATAGATTTAGGACCAATGATCTTCCAACAGGAGCTGCCATGTTCAAAGTGTATTATCATGACAGCACTACGGGTCTAGCAGAGGAAAGATGTAATCTCCCTTATTTTCACTGGTGTTGTTCACCTGTCCTGTGCTTTAGTGTATATTGCCTTTTTATTATTATTATTAATTTATTTAACAAAGATCATGTCCAATTTTTCACATAAATGTCACCATTTGATGCGCTGCACCAGATTATAACATCAAGCTAATTCTCATCTACAGTTCCTTGACAGGTCAAATCAGCAAAATCCTAATACATTCATAGTACCCTGTAGGCCTCAGGATTTATTCTCTCTACTAACCTGGAATTAATGAACAAAGCGTGTGAGATACGGGTAAATAAATGGAAACATAACAAACACAGCATGTGTATGTTATATGCACACCTCCACAGCTGATTTTGGAAGTCAATAGGTTTGAAAAAAATGATCAGCCAGTAATTCATTCACCCCCACCACACACAACACACACTCTGGATGGACAGACAAAAAGTACATCAAATATGTAGAGAGGAGATTACTAATCTGAGGAGATGCTGCGGTTTTGATACAATAAAGTGACTAGATTATCAAAAAGGCATTCCCTTCATTATAGCTTCATCCCACAGAATTCTCTCCTTTTGTGGAAACACATTTCAGAAAAAGTTCCCCTGCAACTGTTGCAGTCAGAAATAGCATTAGAATTTCCAACAATATTTAAAGTCCGTGTGTGAATTGAATATCCAGTCTGTCAAAGCCCAACCAAACAGTCTCACAGAAAGGTGAAATAGTTCATGTGGACACAATGTTTATTGAGAGAAAGGTTTCATCACTCACAGGTATCCCCATCCTTATGAAGCAAAGATAAAGGGATACCTGCAGTCAGTTGAGAATGAAGAAGTCAGTTGGATGAGTGGTCAAACATTTCTCCCAATCAACGTTGTGTCCAAGTGAACTGATTCCCCTTCAACATGATTTCCTTCCCTGGATTATGGAGCATGTGTAAAGACAACCTAATAGTGAATGTGCAGTATAAAATAGACTAATGCTGTCTGTGTCCTGTGTTAAACTTAAAGGAAAATATTTGTAATATAAACTTCTCTGCTTGGGCTTCAGCTCTGTGCTTTTATCAAATGTTCAAGAGTGGTAGTGTGGTGGCAGTAATTGGAACAATTTCAAAATGTGCCGACATTTTACTTTGAATCATTTCAGATTCATGTTTCCATAGGCATTGTTGACTCTACTCAGATTACCATACTGGAGTATAAATCAGATGATTAGCCAATTTGTCTTTTTGTCAAAATGACACAAGTACATCAGCATGGATTATGTTCTTCCTTCTTGTGGAAAGAAAATTAAGATTGCTGATCAATGTGCTGACCATTCCTTTATCTGCTTTCTACAACCTGCCGATTCAATAGAACTTTTTCCCCCTGTCAAAGCAGGATCAGGTCTGCTTCAATTTGTATGATGGCCTCTGAAAATATGAGCCATTTATTAACTTAATTTTTTCTGGTTTGAATCATATCGAACCACAAATCAGACAGACGGATAGATGGATGGATGGGTAGGTTGGTGAGAGAGACAGAGAGAGATTTGCAACACCAGCACCCTCTCTAAAGGAATGAGAGAGAGAGAGAGAGAGAGAGAGAGAGAGAGAGAGAGAGAGAGAGAGAGAGAGAGAGCCTAATGAGGTCTAATCCTTTCCTTTGCTAACTCTAACACTGGACATTTTTTACATTGCTCCCCCTCCTGGGCTGTGCTCCATCTCTTGCACACACACACAGTTGATCCCATTCTGTCGAATAACCCAGATTCCCAGTTCCCCAAGGATAAGTTCCTGTGATGTGGTCTGAGACAGCAGTAGCCAATCTGGATGCACTGCACAGCCCACTGAGTCAGAAAGTCACCAATCAGGGCCCGCTTCATGGCTGAGTTATAGAGGATGCAGCCAATGGACGCTGCCATAAGTTAGAGTGATTTAGGTTTGAGGTAGGAACTGTGAAATGATTTGAAGGCTGAAATATGGTAACGCTTCTGTTCTTTCTACTCCCAATAAAAGATAGCATGACTAATAGAAGTGCTTTGCAAGCATTCCTGGAATAGTTCAAAATAAGGGCAATGCTATACATGCATATTTAGACAGTTTAAAAAAAACAAGCAGTTTCAAATATTAATCTACATTTGTGCCAAGCCAAATTGATACATGCATAGTATATCTATATACGTATTCCTTCCCTTTTTCCATCTCATTTTTAGAAGAAATGAAAATAAAAGTTTTTGATTAACAGTACTCTGATTAATTTGAAAAATTTGTAATAATTAAGCATCAATACTACAAAGTCTATTACATTTATCAGTTTGCAAATACATGTATCTGTGAAATACAATACAGTGTAATGAGCTTTTTTGTTGTAGAGAAATGACACTTGTTTCAAAGCAACTATAAAGAACATTAAATAGATTTGATTCAAACAAGTAATCATATTGCCTTTTTAGCTGTTATCAATTCTGAAAAAGATGCAGCTGATGTTTGAGGTAGACTGCTGATGAAATACAGCTGTCCTCTGAGTGTTAAAACTCAGTGTCGTATCAAAACATAGTTATATCTTTATACATGCACATCTAACTGGCATATAGATAACTCCTCACCATGCATGGTATACTTTGTTCTGTTAATGTCTAAATTTGAATAAGTCTGGTAAGCTACTCGTCATGACTCGACCCAGAAATATGTCCTCTATAAAGATTAAGAGTTTGATCAATTCCATCCCTCTTTTCCAGCCCTGCTCCATGCCAGAGTGATGGAGTGCAAGCTTGTGATATATGATCTAGGCTCCCATTAATGGAAATGAATATTTGATCACCTTTAGTAGTAGGCATTCATGAAGGGCCATAGGAGCTTTCAGCATTATCCTTATGGATGTTCATGCTGATTGTAGTGGTGACTGATGGTGTGTGTGGTACCATGCATGCTTTGGTATGGGTAAACCTGATTGACCTGGTTAGACAAAGGGTGCTTCAAGTACACAGGAACATACTGATGAGCATTCCAAAGTTGGGTCCAATTATCCCATGCAACGTTTGTGGTAACAGTAAAATAGCCCATTTGCCATCCTGAACTAACCCTCTGTCTTATTCATGGGACATCGGACAATGCTGTTTCTTAATGAACTGCAGCTTTATACGGCATAATATTTCATAGTGACTGAAGATGCACTGGGAATAGGGCACACATTTTTACTTTGTTTAACCTTTATTTATTTGTCATTGTACATACATGCAATGAAAATGTCCTCTGCATTTAACCCATCCTATTGTATAGGAGCATTGAGTAGCCACGGTTCCTGGGGAGCAGTTAGGGGTTCAGTGTCTTGCTCAAGGATACTTCGACATGGTTTTCGCAGTAGCTGGGGATCAAACTACCAATTCTCTTGATTATTCTTATTTTCATTTTTTATTTATTGCCACACGACATAGGCCGAGGGAATTTGTTCTCTGCATTTTAACCCTTCCTATTGTATAGGATCAGTGACCAGCCGGCATGTGGCACTTGGGGAGTGGTTAGGGATTCAATATCTTGTTCAAGGACATCTCGACGTGCCTTCTGCAGGAATGGGGAACGAAGCTGGTACCTTCCGATTGCCAGACGCCCGCTCTACCTACTAAGCTATGTCGCCCTAAAATCCTGTGAACGTCTTATCTTTACAAGCTACTTTATAACTTTTTTTATCAGCATACTTATTACTTTCCCATTAAAACTTTTTATTATGTGCCTACTGCACAAAGTGGACCCTTGCTAACGCTTATTACTATTCACTGTCATTCTGATTCTTATTCTTCCGTGCAAATTTTGCTGCAGAACTATTTCTTTAGTTTTAAGAAAAATCCTAAAATCGTGCATCAAAACAAGCAGTTTGATCAGGAATGTGTGCTATGACTTTTATCAGTGATGTGAGTTACCAAGGGATGAAAATTACAAAAACACAAATATTTTCCCATAGGATTACAATGCGAAGTTGTGAAAATGATAAAATCCACCCCTCGTTGGAGCCACATTACTTTGTCATAATTTCACAAAGAAATAGAGTTGAAACTTTAAATGAGTCACAAGTCTTCAGACGTTTGTTGAGCTTAATTGATATTTTAATGTGGTACAGATTTAGCAAAATCACACTTTAGGTTTTATGCTTTGTTTAGCCCCTTTTACAGTTTCGGATTGGTGTGTGTTGGGGGGAATGCTCAGAGCTGGAGTGTGTCGCATGACCCACACTGCCATTCCTGAAAAATATCTCACCCAGTGTGACTCTGATTGTGACACGAATTACCGTCTTTGACTAAATTGCCTCCAAGCACAGAGCACTAATCAAAACTCCCATGGATTGCCATGTTAAAGTGAGCTCCGGAGTTCTTGTCAAAAACAGAGATAATGGCAGTCTTTAAACTGCAACTGCTCCTATACCGTAAACACTAGGTACACATATAACACATACATCACATTTTTCACTGAAGTGTTGTGATGCTCATAATGAAAAATACATTGTATGTATGACTTCGGCTTTTCAAGCTGTGAGGGCAGTTGATTATCTTGGATATGCACACGAAATTTCCTCAGAAATGTTCTTAATGTTATTATTTATGTTCTGCACATGTTCCCGGCTTGACCCCCTCATCACAAGCATCTCATTGTTCAGAATAATTCTATGTTATTTTGCACACATGACAAAAAAAAAAGACTGAACTTTGAAGATGCATCCACACACATTATTTAGTTTACTCCTCCACATCACAAAGCTCTTTGTTTGGTGCCTATTAGTTCAGGATGCAGTCAGCAGTAAGTTTAATTCTATCCAGTCATTAAGTGACTGCTAAGCTGCAATATATCTAAAAAAATGAATAAATGGACCTATCTCTGTCATTTCTTGATTGGGCAGCCCCTGACCATATATTGATTTCATACATTTATCTTGAGGGAAATTAGCGCCGAGGAACTTCTTTGCTAAAGCCACTAGTCACAGGGAACATAAATGAAATACATTTTACTGGCCATAGTAAACCAACACTTACTCATAAGATTGAAAAGTGTCTGATAAATTTGTATTTAGAATATATTAGAAATGTTTTATGAGCCACATAACCAAGGACTGTGGAATTAGTTCTCGGCATTTAACCTATCCTGTTGTAGCCACAGCCACTGTATAGCACAGGGGAAGAAGAAGGAAGAAGAAGGATTCCCTTATCAGTCCCACAAGGGGAAATTTGGATTTCTCTGCATTTTTGACCCAACCTATTGTATAGGAGCAGTGAGCTGCCAACATATGGTGCTCGGGGACCAGTTAGGGGTTAAGTGTCTTGCTCAAGGACACCTCAACACGCTTTCTGCACGGGCCAGGGATCAAACCATCAATTTCCGATGACTAGACAACTGCCCCAACTCTTGAGCAATGATGTCTCTTTATTATAATTTATTATACTCATTTATAATTATATTATTGAAATGGACCTCTTTGATGTTATTTTTTCAAAACGTATATATTTGATTGAATTGATTGTTTATTTACATAACCTATTAAGGGGAGGCATAGCTCAGGAGGTAGAATGGGTTATCTCGCAATCAGAAGGTCACTGGTTGGATCTGTGGCTCCTTCAAAAAGCATGATTAAATGTCCTTGAGCAAGACACTGAACCTCTGACTGCTCCCTGGGCGCTACAGCTTCCAACTACTCCAATATAATATGATGGGTTAAATTCAGAGGACAAATTCCATTTGTCCTCTGCATACAATGACCAAATAAAGTGGCTTTCCTTTCCTTTCTTTCTGTGCATTCTCTTTGACGTCCTTGTCTTCACAGAGTCAAAGATGTTACACTTTTTTCGCGGCCTTCAAATAACTCACTTTCCCTTTTGTGCAGCCAAACAGTCAGACACCCAGTGGATGTGCTCATATTCTTGGGTAGTTTGGCTCCACTTTTCGGGCTTGCTAATGAGGAGCTGTAGAGGTGTAATGATGAGCAGCTGTCCCAGCGGATGCTATCTTAATTAGAAAGCGTGGGATTGTAGCCATTTTAATTCCTGCATCCTTACAGATGCTCTGATGTTACTAGACTCACACAAACTCTTGGCAAGGAAGCTCACTATGGGGTTACATGTAGAAATCTCAAACTGGACTCAGGGGGTTCTCTTGGAATACTAAAAAGACCCATTTTTTTAAGGCGCACACTGGTCAACTGAGTCAACTGGCACAGCCAAAATACTTTGCAATACTCTAATGATCCAGTATGCTATTAGTTTGCTCAACTGTCAAGCAACTGTTTCCATCTAATGTTTGCTGTCACTTTTCCTACATCTAACCACGTCCCACTACTTTTTGGTTGTATGAGGAGTCCGTTTTACATGTCACGTTTAGTCCCCACATTGCAGGGATAGAGATGGACTTAAATGGAGCTTGGGGGATTAAGGCATGATGCCCTTCCTGATGCCCGGCGGTGGATTCCTACCCGCAGCCTCTGGTTCGGGGAAAATGGTCTTGTGATTTTAGAAATGCAAGTTTCATTACTTCTGTCTTGAACTTGGGCTGACATTGCCCCACTGGATCAAAGCTTATAAGATTAAAGTTGACTTATTTATTGCAATTATCTTAAAAATTATTGGGGGCTGGCATGGCTTAGTGGGTATAGCGGTCGTCTGGTAATTGGAAGGTTGGAGGTTCGATCCCCGCACCTGCTGAGAAGCATGTTGAGGTATCCTTAAGTAAGACACTGTTCCCCTAACCGCTCTGCCCTGTGATAGACTGGTGACCTATAAAGGATGTATCTCCATCTTTTGTCCAATGAAGACTGAGAAAGTCTCCAGTTCCCCCGCGACCTGACTTCGGATAAGCAGTTGACAATGGAGGGATCTTGAAAATTATCAATATCTATGCATCCAGCGTCAACTGCTTATCCAAAGTTGAGTGGCATGGGGACTGGAGCCTTTCCTAGGGTTCATTTGGCAAATGATGGGGGGCACCCTGGACAGGTTGCCAGTCCAACATGTGGCAGGAAAGTTAGGGGAATAGTGTCTTCTTGCTCAAGGACACTTAAACACACTTTTCTGCAGGTGCAAGGATTGAACCTGTAACCCTTCAAATGCTAGATGATTTCTCTGTCCACTGAGTCATGCTGCCCCCATATAGTGAGTAAATAAATCAAAGCCTGTTGTTTTGTTTTGCTTTTTTAATTTAAAATGGGATAAATGTTAGAAACCTGGCTGTGAAAGGAGGAAATGTGGGACAAAGGAGAATCTGGTCAGAGTTTTGGATCAGAGATGCACTTTTCTCCACAGTCTCACTATGTTTCATTCCATAGTATCCTGTTTCGAAAGCCACTGCAGCAGACTTAACAGAGGTCCCTGCATCTCAATGGAGTCACCATTCAGAAATGTCATTGCTCTTTTCCAGGGCAGATTTCCAACGCAGTAAACACACGTCTTGTTTTCACATGTCCCATGCCAAGGCTAAAAGGGTGTTTGCCTTGGCATGCTTGTGTTTGATTTAGTATTAGCGGGCCAGAGGTTTCATTGAACATACAGATTCTGTATGTTAGCAAGCAAAGTGATGTGCCATTCAGAAGCAAGTTACCTAACAGACAGGACGTGCCAACTGCCTCAGCTACCTAAGCGAATTCCAACATTAGAAAAGTGCCAGTTTCAACAAAGATATTACGTTAGGTGGCTGTAATAGAAGATACAGGCAAGATCGCACACTGGTATTTGTGTATCTGTGAAAGGCTGTCCTTCTAGTCATAATTGAATCGCTCTAAAGCCACGGATGTTGAAATAGTTAGGGGTGCACATAGCTTTTTCCATGAGTTACGCGGGTGAGTACCAGGAGATGCTGTTGGTGCCCACTCCATATGTAGCGCGTGTTGGTCAAACAAAAGATGATTGAAATTCTTCATGTCTGATGAAGAGCATGAAACTTGAAACCTCACTATGGTGTGATTAAGAAAACATCAGCTCTTCTTTTTGCTTGGTCCCTGTTTCTCAGGGGTTGCCAGAGCGAATTTTATATTTTCCATTGGTACCTTGTAAGGGCACAGCACCAATGGTGCCCATTGTTAACCCAGGCCTCAACTTTTATGTCAATCTGCATACTGATTTGGCAAAATTTCAAGTTGGATGTCCTTCCTGACATGACCACTAACCCTATGGATGGGGGCACAAGTAAACCATTGGATGCCATCCCAGTATTCATGGACTTGTACCCATGCCTGTTGCTATTAAAAAATAATTGCTAATGGGAGCAAATACAGTGTGTAGACTCTGGGCTCTTTTGGGCTGTTTAGTTCCTGCACATGCAAGTGATTTTTTTTGATGTGCATGCCTTTTAACATTTTTGCAGGGTGTTGTGGGGCCCCTTTTCACTATGATGTCAGCTGCCGTGATGAGCATTTCCATTATATAAACGGAGGGTGTAGACAATAGACTTGCCATCCAAACGAAAGGGAACAGGAATGTAGGGCCCTAATCTACACTCATCCTTATATTTACACCTACCAAGGCCTGGCCACACATGCCAACTTTCAGACATGCAGAAGTACACTCAACATAACCTGCCTTGCTGGTCCTTCAGCACCCACAGTAAGTTAAACACAGGATATTAACCAGGGGGCAACAGGAATTAATTATAAGGAGAAAGGGGGGGATTAGGGAGAAAAAGGAATGAGAGTACTAACAGATGAAAAGGGCAAGAGAGAAATCAGGGGCTCTACTCCATGGTCTGCTGCACACTGGTGATCTGGGCAAAGGCTAAGACAGCTTGCTATTAGGGTTATTGGTAGTGGGGAAAGAAGGTGCAGAGGATGATCTGATGGCAGGAGAGATAGATAGAAAGAACAGCATAGCCAAGGTATGAAGGTGACTGTCTACATGGGAAATGGAGTTTGTGCATATTTTCTAAAAATCACTTTAACAAGAAAAAAAATCGTATTTTGTCTTTGGGAACGTGTGTGTATGTGTGTGCATGGGTGTGTAAGGGTGTTTGACCATGCACACGTGTCTTCATGTCTGTGAAAAAAAAGTACTGTAGCAGTCTTACCAGGCAAGCTTGAAGCCTTTCATTAGTGCAGGAACTGCTGTCCAATGCCCATAGCAAGGTCTCCCCACTCAGCCAGCCAGTCACTCCTTGCCATGTTGTGTTGAGTGGCAGTGTGTGCGGGGGTTAAATCCCGGGGCTCGTAGCCTCGCAGCAGCTCCCATTGAAGGGGCAAGGTAGGTAAAAGGGAAGCCTTTGGTCCCAGCTCCAAAGGATAAAAAGAATAGCAGCTAGCCGGCTAGCCTAGACTAGGACTGTCAGGATGCTAAGCCTTAGCCTCTCTAAACCCCTTGAAAGCAGTCTCCCTCTGTTGCTTTGAGTCTCATCTGGGAGACTGTGTGAGGTCATCAGTGTGGAAAGAGAGACATGAGGTATGTTTGCATGTCCGTGTCCATACGTGAGTTTATGTATGTGAGAGAGAGAGAGAGAACAGCAGAAACAACTGCTCACATGCACCCTATCCCACATACAGCAGACTGTGCATATCAAGGCAGGGGCTGAGCTGCTTGCCGGGTAGAGAGAGAGAGAGAGAGAGAGAGAGAGAGAGAGAGAGAGGGAGGGAGAGAGCTACTGAGCATGCTCCATTTTTTTCTCCCATTCAATTCTCCCATTCGTTTCCTACCTAAAAATCCTGCTCAAAAGAACTCCAGTGCCAAGGTTTTCCCTTTCTTCTCTCTCTTTACTTCTGTCCCTATCCATCTGTCTAGCTCACCCTCTCACTCTGAACATCTATCTCTTTCTGTCCCTCTCATATTTAGTGAGGAAGATAAGGATCCCTAGCATATACTGTATGTGCTCCCAGGGGATTAGTATGAGCCTGTGTGTGTGTGTGTGTGTGTGCGTGCGAGAGAGAGGGAGAGAGAGAGTTGGAGAGAGAGGGTCAGTCCTACCAGCTGGCCTTCTAATCTCTCCTTGTATGTTGGTCTGGGTGTGTGAGTTATCAATGAGAACGTGAGAATTAAAAGCTGTGTATGGCAGCAGAATATATGTGAAATAAAAAAGGAGGATGATATTGCCTGAAAATAAAGTTGCATTTTGTAAATGACCATGAGATAAATGGCTATTGCAAATGCTATATCTGATATATGTCAGTTATATTGAATTAAGTCCTGATATTGAGTCAATTTATTGATCTCACCAAAAAAACAGCTAATAAGAAAACCAAAATGGTGATCCTTTCTAATATGCTGTATTTCTGTGCAGTTTAATCTTCCCCGTAATGTGATTGCTTATGAAGTACTAGGAATAGACAAATTATGCTGGCTCAATTTTTCTTATCTTACCCCGTCCCCTAGCGAACTGAAGTTTTGCTGAGTCATATAACCCAGAATGCATTGCACTGGGGGCTAGTCATACAGACTGCATGGAGTCTGTTACCATGGAAACCTCATAGATGCCAGGTTCCTGTTGAGAGAGGGATGTGGGTGTTCAAATTTGTCAATTTCCTATGTGTACTCAACTCCTCATGCATATTATATATGCTTGGATACAATCTATTAACTACCTGACGTAATCACCGTATTTGATTGTTTGTCATACCTGGGATTTGACATGATGCGACATGATGTGATAGGATGAGAGGTGATGTGATGTAATGTGATGTAATGTGTTTCTGTAATATAGTGCTTGTGTGAGTGGTCCGTATTTACATGTCATGATTACTTCCCGTGTTGTGTGGGTGTACATGGACTTAGAGCTTTGGGGGATTAAGGCCAAATGCCCTTCCTGACACCTTGCAATGGATTCAAATCTAGTTCCTGAAG
>OMLC01042399.1:0-22479 GCA_900302585.1 Regalecus glesne
GTCTCTGTCAGGTCTACGCCTCTGTTCCGCCCGCTGGGGGCACCGGCAGCCTGAGGCTCCGTCTTAGGCAACTTCTTTGCTGCAATGCAGGAGGAGTGAACAGATGAATGATGACATGGTCAAGATAAAAATCTGTAAAAGGCTTTTGCTAAGGAGAAATGTAAAGTCTCCCCTCTCTCCACTTAACTATATATTTCTAAGAAGCTGTACTAGTGCTCAAAGGCACCTCAACAACCATTGATATGGAAGGAAGAGCGGTATATTCATCTGCTTAATCCAAACCTTCCCCAGCATGTTGGCAAAATTCTAGATCTCAATCTTCTAGGCCATAGCTGATAACTTTGAACTAACTTTGATCCATACTCATGTGTGGGCATTAAACAAGTGACACAATTGCACCTACCAATAGCCATGAATATCTCATTAACATTGATAGACGTCTTGGCTGATGTCTCCATGAATAGCAAGCTGTTGTCATCTGCGTATGATTGTGCGTCCTGTGAAAGTGAAACGTGTATGTTTGATAAGGTTTAGGCCCATGGCACCTCATATTGAGTATTGTGGACAAAGGTAGCCAGGAACAACAGGGGAAGGTTTTGCCTTGTAAGTTTTTGTCTGTGGTTGTATAGCCTCACAAGTTTATTCTAATTTAAGTTCATTTTAGCTTGAATTTAACTTCAGACAATCTTTTATATTTAATGACTATAAGGCATTTAAAGACGTACTTGATTTTATATTAATAATTCATGGATGGTAAAAAAATCTGGCTGAATAAAAGAGAATCCATAAGCAAAATATTCTTTGAATTTAAGGTTTTTTATTTTAATCTGTCCATAATCCATCCACTCACTTACATGTCCAATTAATTTCTTTTTTGTTTTGTTTTCAATTACATACATAGATAGATCAGTAATAAGCAGCAAAAAAAGAGGACAAACCTGGCAGTCCAATGCTCTCTTATTTGCAAGGTCGGCCTTGTTCCCAGCCAGCGCTATTACAATATTTGGACTGGCTTGTCTCTGAAGCTCTTTAACCCAATTCTTTGCCCGGACAAATGACTCCTGGCAAACAGAAAAGAAAGGAAGATAAAGTGACTTAATGGGTCAGAAAACAATGAAGTCTATGTGGTGGAAAACCATAGGACCCTTCTCTTGATACAAGTCTGACATCAAGTCCCATTCTAACATTGTATTGGATATGACAGTCCAATGGAACACTGCCTGGCTGAAACCTCCATTATGTGTGTCAAGATGGTGTATATCATGTTACTGTGTATGAATGTAGTAGTCCAGACAAATACATGTTGAATGTTAAATACGACCCACACGCTGTTCTTTGTACTTGGAGGAATTGGGGCTGTGAATGTATTATTCATTACGTGCCTTTGTTCATGAATATCTCTAAAAGAGATGGTTATTTGATTAAATGACTTTACATTCACATAGTTATATTAGGACAAAGATAACTAGGGTTATCCCTAACCTTCATCAGCACCCACTGTATTGGATTTGAACACCATGCTTTGGCTATTACAATAAAAGTTTAAATGTCAGTGACCATTCATTAGCTTGTGAGGTACTTCCCACAAACAAAAAAATTGTACAAGGGTAGACCTCGGAGACGAGTGAAAATTTTGGCAAAGAGCAAATATTCAATGCTGCTGTCCAAATGCTAAACAGTGGCTCTACTGCATTTTGTCCCCGTTTCACAGTAGTAGGTTAAACCAAAGTGTACGTTTAGAAGATGAACACATTAATGTTCTCATAGAAAGAAAAGCCCTAACACCAAAAGAAACCAACGTCTGATCAATATGCCTATGCTGGCCAAAATGCTGCTTTCTAGATTACATCTATGGAGTTGGAGTTTGGAAATAAGAAAGCCAATTTATTTGGTTATTTATAATGAAATTTCCCCTATGTATTTAACCTATCCTATTGTATAGGAGCAGTAGGCAGCTGCAGTACCTGGGAAAGCAGTTAAGAGTTTCTTTTTTTTTGCTCAAGGATGCTTCAAGACCCTTTATGAAGGAGCTGAGAATCAGCAGCCTTCTGATAACTAGACAACCCACTTTACCAAAATACATTTTCCCTTTGCACTTGTTCTCAAAATACTACTTTATTCAACAAATGTATTGAAATGGCTGGGAACATCTTAAACAGCTTTACACCAATGAAATGAGCCATACAAATTATTTCAGTTTTGTCAATACCTGTTTGACTGAGCCAAAGGCCAAGTCTACAAACAATATACTTTTGGCTGACTTTGAAGGGGAGGTGGTAGCATTGATTTTCAATCTAAACAATGTCTTTTCTGTGATGCCCCACCTGCAGCATCACTAATATCATCACACAGAAGACATAATCACCCCCCCCCTCCCCCACCTACCTCGTTAGTGATGTCGTAGACCACAATGGCTGCCTGGGCACCTCTGTAGTACATGGGAGCCAGACTGTGGTAGCGTTCCTGACCTGCTGTGTCCCAGATCTCAAATTTAACTGTCGTGTCATCAAGACATACGGTCTGAGTCAGGAAGGCAGCTGCAGAAAGAAAAAAGAAAGCAGACGAATGGGTCTTCAACATATCAAATGCATTACCATGTATGTAATCACTACAGCTGGAAAACCCTAACCCTCAATTGAGTAGTCAAATAAAAAGGGACATCCCATAAATCTAGAAAACGTGATTAAACTGTGGAATTTCCATTGAAATGTTATTTTAATACCATGCAAGTGACCAAGAAACCCGATAACAGAAAGGGAAGTCAAAACTTGTTTAATATTTCAGTTACCTGTTGCTCAAATACAAGGGTCATGTTTCCCAGACTATAAGTCGCCTTTTTCATTCATTCGTCTGTCTGGTCCTGTGACTTGTATTCCATTGTTTAATGTTGAGACTCAGCTGAAACTATTGCACTAGAAGACTGCATTGGGATTGGAGTCCTGCAGGAGCAGGCAGTTTTAACTTTGCTATGGGCAGTAGTGGGTGGTCAACAAATATCCCGTGGGTCCTGGAATTAAATCGCTACTTAACCAGAAGAATGGAGTTAGCAAATTAAGTTGAAAATAAAATCAAAGCAGGTTATAACAATATAAAGGAAAAGAATGGCGTATGACATTAGGAATTTTTTCTTAGTTGTTACTGACAAAGATGGAGGCAAACTACACATTTTAGTTGCAGCAAATGTCCAAAACTCTTGATCTATGGTAGGCACAAATCTTGCACCTCTTGGTTGAGGTGACATACCTGGACTGTTCTCCCCAATCGAAGTAAGCTCTCTTTTAAAATTAAAGCACTTCTGACTCAATGTAAAAAAGATACTACCAAGACATTAGTCACACTTTTCTGTACAGACATTTGGCTGGATGATTAATTATTGGGATAGGCATTGTTGAAATAGAATAGACTAACTGTAACTGGCCGATCGCCAGACAGATGGTGAGACTGTGAGGACATCGCGAGACAATGGGCAAAATCCAACATGGTAGATTGATGCACTGGTACTTTCTGAAACGGTGATCAAACGAGCCAAAATGTCTATTTTATTGTTGATTAAATCGGCAAACTCTGGAGAACTTATTGAACTTAACCGATGACTACTTTCACAGACTGTGCATCATGAGTCCACCACAGTAACAACCAAGGGAAGACTGGACCTCCAAAATAGACAATAGAATCACCATTGCGGTCATTGTAGGTCAGTCAATAACAATAAACAGTCAATTCTGGAATTACTTTATTGAGACATAAAAGCTCTTAAGGGGAGTCTTGAATACATCCAATTACAAATCAAAACATTACAGATGGAAAACAAGGAGATAAAACTTGCAGTCAACACACTCTTCCCAGGTCAATATCATCTCCACTAAGAAAAAAAGGAAAGAAATCATTCTAGATATTCATAGCCGCAGGATGTGTGACAATCTAATATTCATGGGAATAACTGAGCAAACCAAGGACAACACAGAAACCGCAAAAAGAAAATTCATGCACTCAGCCATGAAACTAACACAAGATACCATGAATGTCACCTTCCACCAAGTTCACTGCATCAGCACGAAAAAAAATAATGCTAGCATACCGAGACCAATTATCACCAGATTTTAACATTACAAACAAAAAGATTCACAAAGAGCTGAGGAAAGGAACTTAAAGGATCTACCAACAGTCATGAATGGTCAATAACCATAGGAGATTCAGGATAGAAGAAGCAAATTGATGCCCATCAACCAACAATACTGCGAAAGGGGAAGAAGACCCGTTATGATTGTAGACAAACTGTATAGAGATGGTCAACTCTACCACAATAACATCAGCACCTGGCAATATCTACATGCAAAAGATTCCACCTCCATGTCTTCCAATCAAAAAAGGACTCCAATCTAAGTAGACCAGTTAAAATCTTTCATGTAGGCCTAGAATACCTCTGTCTGCTTGACCTTTGCTTCACGATTCAAGAACTTTGTCATTGTGCAAGCACAATTAAATTAAGATTGTTTCAGCCTCAAAAAGTGCATAGAGAATGAGAAGACAGAAGAGGTGATAAATGTGAAATATCAGAAACAAAAAGTATAGTCTAAACAACAAATACAAAATATAAGCAATATAAAGTACAGTTAGCGATACAATACAACCTATTGGATGTAAAAACATTGTCAGCAAAAATGCAGTAAGGGTGTGCGGTGGACAGATGGAGAGGCTTAAAGTAACATGTGAGTAATTATTGCAATTGTTGCATCTAACTACTGGTGTCTTGATGCATGCTAAATAATCCAGGTATGGAGATCACAAAAAAGAGGTGAATCAGTTCAAATGGATCAGAAGTTTATTTGGAAATGTTTCCAAATAAACTTCTGATCCATTTGAACAGATTCACCTCTTTTTTTCTAGCTAATGGTGGCAGTACCTCAGTCTTGTAAGACTGAGGAGATGACCGAGTTCATTAATACTACAGCTTTCGGAAAAAAAGCTGTTTTTCATTCCATCTGCTCATCTGTAGATTGATCTGAAGTCCCTTCCTGATGGGAAGAGCTGGAAAAGATGGTGTCCAGGGTGTGTGATATCTTTTATGATGTTCTTAGCCCTCTTCACACAGCGAATGCTGTGAAGTTGTTCTGATGGCAACTCGATGCCAACAATGTGCTGTACCGTTTTCACAACACGCTGGAGGACTTTTTCATCAGCTTTAGTAGAGTTGTATCAGTTTGTCATGCAGTTTGTTAGGATGCTCTCTGTGGTGCATTTATTTAAGTTGACAAGCGGGTTTGGGGGGAGGGTGGCTCTCCTTAGCCTCCATAAAAATAAAGTTGTCCTAATTCAGTTTTAGTTACGTCATTCTCTTTCAATGTTGTATTCTGTAAATTGTGCACACACAACATCCATTGCACGTCTGCTGTCTTGGGAGAGATATCCCTCCTCTGCTGCTGTCTAATTCTTCCAATTTTGTTCTTCTTGTTAAAGGTTTTTTAGGTAGTTGTTCCTTTGCTGATGCGAGGGTCTAAGGACAGGATGTTTTATAACTGTAAAGCATGCAGAGGCAATTAAAAAAAATTCACGATAATGGGCTATATAAATAATCTGAATTTGTTCTGACACTATTTATAAAACCAATAGAAAACAACTTAAACAACAGGATGACATTACCATTATCCATCATAGGTCAAATTTCATCTGTAAAGATGATAATAACTACCAAAAGTCAGTTACTTAGTCAAAATGATACCAGTCCAACCCACTTTCTAATGGTTTAACACAATAGACGCACCCATAAAAAAACTTTCTATCAGAAAAACGACATACCCTGAATAACATGGAGTATACAACAAAAATATAAAACTCGAGGGGGACTAGAGTCACCCAACTTTCACCACTATTATCTAGCCAATCAACTAACTACAATACATAACCAAACATCCATAGCAATACAAAACCTACCATCATCATTCATGACTGGATATAGAAGTATATTTTTAAAGTATATGAACAAATCTTTGCTAATCCTGCTTTCCATTCCCAGGACATCAATCAGTCTAGGTGCAGAATCTTTTATCTAGAGCCCATCATTTAATTTATTTCTAAGGACACATTAAGATTTGTCTTGATCCTGAGGGAAAGTAGAATTTATTTTAAAATGTTTGTCCAAACCAAGTACTGATGCAAATACCCTTTTAAAAATATCTGGCATTTCATTTGAACTGTTTGAGGCTGCTGTAGGTCAGTGGTAGAGCTGTGTTTCAGGAACTAACAAGCCAGATGTTGCAGGTTTGAACCCACAATGGGGCATCAGGAAGGGCATCTGGTCTTAAAAGTCCGTGTCCACCCCACAACCTGAGGACTAATCATGACATTTAATAAAAATAATTTCATTTTAACTTTATTTCTCATTATGAGGAATTGTGTTCAAATCTTTTTGAAGGGATCATGTGCTGCTTTTTACATCAATGTCACCATTTGATGTGCCACCCCAGATTATAGCATCAAGTTATCTGCATTTGCAGTCACTACATACATGTCTTTTTTATGGTGGGAAGAAACTGTAGCACCTGGAGTTGATACTGATAATGGTAGTTAATACAAGTGCAACAATTATTTTGTGTTAAGGGTGGAAACACAAGCAATCTTTCAAAACATGTAATGGAAATGTGTCAAATACAGGCGGAGAAATGCATTATTTTCCACTGCCTACCTCGTAGTTTATCTCTTGTTGCACCACCTTCCTCTGGTATGTTATGTATGCTAGCAGCCTAGAGGCTATAGGGAGCTAACTAAATTATACCAACATCGGTTGATGATTAAAAGTAATGATCTGTCCAGACGAGAAAATAAAGCAACTGGTTTACAATTTGCTGCATTTCCCTTGAAAGAAAGTAACAAAAATAACTAAGAGTACTGTTAAAGTAAGGGGTCAATTTTTACATGTCATGATTAGTCCCCACCTTGTAAGGGTGGACAGACTTAGATGGAGCATGGGTGATTAAGGCCGTATTCTCTTCCTGAGGCCCCAAGGTGGGTTTGAACACATAACATGAGCATAAATGCTCGCTAGACTAGAAAAGCTCTACATAAGAACAAATCCATTTAACATCTGGTTTATCAGTTCCTGAACCACATGCACTACCACTGAGCTACCACAGCCCTCTTAAGAGTACTGTTAAAGTATCAGATCAAAAAGTAGTACAAGTAAGAGTAGTCGTACCGGTAAAATCTTAATTGTACCAATCCCTAGTTACTTGTATAAAATCTATCTATAAACATACACACAGATTTCCTTTGACTTTTCCAAGTTTTAACTAGCAACAAACCACTCATATTCCTTTAGAAATAAAATATGAAGCTATTTTTCCAATAACAAAAAAGACATTTGACTTGCATCCTGTGAAATTTGAACCACTCAATTGGACATTGATCTAACTTGTTTGTGTGAGCTTTACTATTCATGTATGCCATTATGAATCATGAGTGGTAATTAACTTTTAAAGAAAAGGAAAACTGCTTGGCCTTTTTACTTGTTACAACAGAAAGACTACTTAAATTAAGGTCTACCTGAAAAACAAACCTAAAGGAAAACTGTAAATACTATCAGTTAGTAGTATCTGTATGCTCCTGTTTTTTTGTGATTTGTGGGATATTGATGAACAGTGACTTTAGATATGAATATTAGCTAAGCATCAAATGTCAGCCCTTGCATACCATTCGACAAGCTTGAGGTGAAAACTGGAGAATGTTCTTATGAAGTTCCATACCTCCAATAGTGCTCTCTTGGAATTCATGAAACTGGCCCTTCACGAAGCGTAGTACAAGACTTGACTTCCCAACAGCAGACTCTCCTAAGAGCACTAGTTTAAACTGGCAGATCTTGTTGCCTGCATTTGGTCCATTGGGTCGCGTTGCTCCACCTCTACTTGCCATGTCACACACTCCAGTCTCTTCCTTTGGATGCAAATGCCCTTTGTGTCCCACCAAATGACTAAAGTATACACAGTAAAGAGAGAAAATCATAACTTGCATTCATAGATAATGTAATAGAATCATTGATTAATCATATAAAATGGGGAAAATAAAAATGGTTACAAAGTTACGCGTTTGCTACATATGAACTTTTCATATAAAAAACTGTCATATGTAAATTTCATGAATGTCACACATGCACATCAAACTATTATTAGATAACAGTGGAAAGTTTAACATGGGTTGATATATTTTTTATTTGCACACCAATCTTTCTAAGCACATGATATGAATTTATGTAAATAAGTACATGCAGGGTTCTGACTAAAGTGGGGAAAAATGAACCCCATGCTAGAGAACTGCAATCCCTTGGATTTGAGTGAATTTCAAATTTGTTGAAACTTTGAAGCTCAAATAACATGACGGTGTTCTTCCCAATCCGGCTTATGAACAACCACAGTACTCTGTACAAATAATTGTCAAAGGTTATTCATCAAGGTTGTTGATAGCTTTAGTAATCCAGATGAATGGAGTTGAACAAGTTTTTTTTCATAATTTAAAAAATAAACAATAAGTTCTGTGTCTAATGCTTTATTCAGTTATACATACTACTTTACATATCTATTTTGCTTTGCTTTATACCGATTGCTTTATATGTTTTTGTATGCATATACACTTCCTGGTATATATTTTATTTGATCTTTACTTCATGTTTTTGTAGTGGAGTCTCACAGCCCAAAAATCTCCCATGATTGAACTTGTATAATCACACTGACAATAACTATCTAGAATCTGTAAAATGATGCAAGAGGACCTCACAGCAGCCCCAAAAATGTGTTACCAAAATGGCATTGTAGCTGCAAACAGGTCTGGAGGGTAGATTATGGTCCATTAAATCAAGATACCAGTTTTGAAAATGTAAAAGACAGCTGGCTAGGAAAGACAGAAGAAAACCTCCATCTAATTGGCTGTTACATGCCATACTGGCTGATTGAATAGATAAGATTACAAGCAACTGCAAGAATTTACCAAAGATTGGTAGGTGACTTAAATCAATTAAACTGTCAACACCTTGATAGTTGCCCCCAAATTTCAACTGGCAATGGAGCATATTATTCATGAAACACTTTACACAGGAGTATAAATGTTTATCACCCTTGACGACATACCAAGAATGCTCAAGCAATAACATGAGGACTGATAGTTTACCACAAACAAGCAATGTGTGTGACAACTCCGCCTAACATACTACCAAAGGTGACTGGGTAAGAAATTAATCTGCAGCATGAATACATGTTTAGATCAGTTCAGTTACAGATTCATTTCTACCATTATTTAGTTATTAAACTATCATCAACCAATCACTAGGTAATGGCAGGTTGACTGCATTTGTTATCTGAACTTTCTACCATACAACAACCTATTAATCAAAGTGTAAGAAAGTATTTCGGCCCTGCAAAAATAATTGCTGTCAAGTGGGGCAAAATCTTGTTACGACATTTACACACAAATAACCTGTTATGTTATCCCTGACCTGCTGGAATTAGCAAGCCAACATCAGCTGACAGTAAGGTTATAAATCAGTTTATTTACTTCTATGGCAGTCAGTGATTACACCATTCAGGCAAAGCCGGGGGACTGAAACATATCTCACTTCAGTCACATAGATTTCAGATCAACAGTTAAATAATCCATACACGAGTTGAACCCGCTCAAATGATAGCTGTATGTTTTATCATTGCCCTCTTATTTATCCTTTATTAATTTGTACAGTTCTGTTTATTCAATACACGACATATACGCGATGTAAATAACGTCTGAATCATTGACTGATGGATACTTGGGTGTGTACAGCGAATGACAGCTAGAGCTCAGCTCATAACTAGTTCCCTAAATTAATTTTCTAACCTTGACTACTCATTTAACCAACAGACCTGACAATATAACATACTAAACATACACTTCACGGCAACCGCGGCCATTAAAACTGCAAAAGAAACAAATCCTCCGGATTCGGTAACGTCATGGTCTAATATCTGGTCCTGTCGGTACTGGCCGACTAACGCAGACTAAGCTAACAGTTGGTTTGACAAAAACAAGACCCGGCCTTGCTAACAGTTAGCTGGCTAACATGTAGCAGCTCACACTCAACGGGGGAACGCCACTAAGATTACCTTTGGATAGCCGCTTGCTAAGACATAGCCGGCTAACTTTATTTAGCTAACCTTAGGTTAGCTGCTAGCATGGGGAGGAGCCCTCCAGATGACCATTCGTAAGCAAAGCTAATGGCGACTACTCACCTCTTCCAAACACTTCGTGAACAAACGTTAATCACGTCGTGGTGAATTTTTTTTGTGTTTCAACACGGTCTGTTTACAAAGTTGCGGCGATCCTGAAGATTTACGACGTCCCTCTCCGACTTCTCTTTACTTCCGGTTTTGCGTCGTGAGGGGACGCTGACAGATCATACACGAGTGCCTACGTTAAGGTATGAATGGACCAATCACACATGACAATTTATTCCCAATTTCCACGCTTTAAATTCAATCATCATCTAAATAGTTATAATAATAATAATCAAATAAAAACAATTGTAAATAATTAATACTAGGACAAAGTTGGTGCATGGCTAAATGAATAGTCGTTGTTTGGCGGGTTCATGGCCTAAATTGCTGCAATCGGTGAACTGGAAATGGTATAGATGCAATTCTTAATACAACAAACAACAAATGTTAGCTAACGATAACCCATATCTCAAACTGTCCCTTGGAAATATTTAGCCAGCTGTGAAAGGAGCTGTCTAGTTATCAGAGACTTACATCAATAACGTTGACGGATCCTGGCTTAACGTTCGTTCAAAGATGACCTACCTGTGTTAGTGGAAATATAACACTAACCCGGAAAGGCGATGGATTTCTCAATTAGCCCAGGATTAGATTGACAACATCTAGCAATTTATCTCGACTAATGCTTCCCAGACTTCTCATCATAAATTAGTCCGTAATTTAAGTTTGTTTTCTGGATAGTTTAATTTTTTTCTTCTACTAGGCAGGTGACATAGCTGAGGCCTGCTTATGAGAGACATTTCCGGAGTCAGTCCATCTTTGTATTCTGTTTGTTTGTGCATTTGATCAAGAGAATGAGAGGATGACTAAAGTGTATGCGTGTGTATGAGAGATTGATTATGTATAGTGCATGTTAAGCGCATAAGGTGTCTATACCTATGATCATTATGCAAATAATATGTTGATGAGAACAATGAATAACCCACCTTGTACATATGATGTTTTATCCCCAGCTGAGACTTTGACATATTCACGTTTAAGGCCATCCACCATAGGAGTGGTGACGAAGTTGCTAAACACTACATGCTTGGGTGCAGACACTATTAGAGTCTTCCATGGGAAGCGAAAAGATCTAGATATTGCCGTAACCTTAACTCCAGAAATCATTGGCATAACACCCCTCTCTTCTCAGTGTGGCTTAGTATTTAGTACAAATTTTGGGTTTATTTTTTGATACGATGTAATGCATTGTATCTGCATGAAACCACATTCTATTTTGTCCTGCTGAAAAGTCATTGTGTTCCATTTAGTTTAACCAGCACAAAGCATGGTTGTATCTTTAGGATTAAGGTGCTCTTGGTTATTAGTTTATGTAATTCCAACAGGATGGAAGCTTGATAAATCCACCCCAGAAGACCCTGTTCCATCAGAAGTTGGACCAACTCAATGAGCCTGTATGTGTCTCCCATCGAGAAGCTCCTCTGGGAAAGGCACACGATCAGAGCGGTGACCGTCCGGACTGGTACAGTAATGAGACCACATTTGGTGTAAAATCTCCTTACTGTAAGTACAGGACATAGAGTTCCATAACCTGCAGTTTCTTTGATAAACATATGAAGAGCTGATATTACAAACCTTGTATATTCACCATATTAAAACATTTGCACTAACTAGAGCTATATATTATTCACCATCTGTCAAAAACTGCCAAAGTTAGTCAATTTGAGATATTACTTTGAAAGTCCACTCAAAGTTTTGTGCAAGCCTAAAAGCAAGAGATGTAATCAACCCACCTAAAACAGCAGAACAGGTGGAAATGGAAGCCTGTCTGTCCTGCACTGAAGTTGTCTCGGGCTAAGTTAATTAGGTTCAGTTGAGTGAGGTTTGTTTGGTTAATTAAAGATTTAGCTAACGCTAATTGACAGTATGCGCACACACATGCGCACTCGTAGGTACATGTGTGTTCCACTAATTTCAGTGATTTCTTTCAGTCTTGGTCAGAAGTCACTTGAATTACTAGATTATTTCACACTTGTTGAGCACCCTCCCTCTTGCTGGTCTCCTTGTAGAAGTTTTTTTTATGTGTGTGTGTGTGTGTGTGTATATACATACATACATACATACATACATACATACATACATACATACATACATACATACATACTGGTTGCTGGTGATGGTGAACCAGATGAAACATGTGATATGTCTTTCTTTATAGACAACCGTACCTGCGGTATTCTGAGTGTGCGCACTGATTTGCCAGCCCCACGAGTCAAGCAAATCAGTGCCACTAACAACTATGGTGAAGTATCTACTGTCACAGACCTACTGTATCCTGCACTTCACTCCCTGTGGGGTGCCAAAGAAAGGGACTTCCTCTGCCCCCGCCCCAAAGAAGAGGTACACAATTAATATTGTGTGTGTATGTGTGTGTATGGGGGTTGTTACATAAAGTTACAATAGAAAGCCTCCTTAAATATTATCATAATTATCTTGTGCTTTTTGATTATCTATATTTTCAAATATTTTTATAGTTGTGTCTATTATGGGCTGACTTTATAGTCAGCATTCATAGGGAGGCTTACTTAGAATCATGAAGATAAAATGTCAAGAATGAAAAGAACCCCAAAAATGGATTTATCTCTGAAAGACAAGGTTTCTGCACAAGAAAGATCTTTGATCTTCACTCCTTCACTTTCAGCTCCAATGACGCCAGGGATCACAATAAATAGCCGAATATGGTAGATGAAATGTAGGATAGAACTTTTCTAATCTCTGTTTAAATAGCGTGCAGAATTTAATGAAATATGGCCATCAATGTGGCTAAATTGAAATGTGTTATGTTGACAGCATTGAAATAATTTTTGTGAAAGAAGTATTTTGTGAGTGTGTCACTGAAAGCTTTGACCGTTGGACTTAATTGCTAGGTTGCACTATATATTTGAAATTCAGGTCTTGTTTATATTCTAGTCTTCTCTGTACCATTCTTTTATCTTTGCAATTAATTGTTGTTGATTTAAATTCAATTTCTAAATAAATGACCTGCTGGCTGAGTTGATTAGTGGTCAGTGATGTTGGGAACCACTTGTTAAAATGTCCTATGAGTAGTGAACATTCGGAATCACTACTTCCTACTGATCCCGTAAAACCTTTACATAAGGCAAAATATTTTTCCCTAATGATGTATCGACATACTCAAAATACTCCCCAATTCACAATTCTTACAGTTTTCATGTAAGAGAGCTTTCTTTTCTGATGCCTTCTTACCTCTCTCTCCAAAGATTGCATTGATCTTCCGGAATGTTGGGGTGGATATTTCAAAGGAAATGTTTGAAGAGGCCTTGAAGCTCGCTTCCATGAAGCATCCTACTGGAAAGGTGCGTGTGAATGCTTTCCGTGATGTACTCAAGGAAATTAAAGCACTCTAACATAAATAGGTGATTTCGTCCAGACAGTCTTGCTCCATACAAACAAATCATATTTCTGATAAATGTGGAAATGAAGATTTCATGTGTGATAGCAGTACACTACAGTTTGATGTTGAGCCGTAACATTTAGATAGCCACTCCATATCTCTGATCAAAAGAAGTTGGGGTATTTCCAGAGCAAACTGCAGTAGACATGATGAGGAGTTCAATATAACTTACATCACTGTTAAATTATGTTATGGCAACTATCCTTGAGAATTTCTTGAAAACTGTATTCTTAAAAAGAATGGGAGCTCTATTGTAGCTTTACATTTTAAGCTTGGGTTTTACAAAGGCACTCACCAGAGATGGCAGCACTTTAAATTGAAAATATCACAGTATTTATCTTTCTTGTGTCTCTACCGACTCAGTCCTACTCTATAAGTTGCTGATTTCAACACAAAACCATCAGCCATGAAAACATTGTGAAATTACATAAAATGAGTCAATGCTGCATCCTTTGCTCTATTCATAGCAATCTTTTTTCTTTTCTTTCTGAAATCCTTCTGCCTTTTTAGTTTAAAACAAATATTGATATAGATATTACCAGGTCCATTTTTACGTGTCACGACTATTCCTCATGTTGGGGTGGACACAGGGCCTAGATGGAGCATGGGGATTAAGTCCGGATTCCTTTTATGACACCCTGTGCTGGGATTAAACCCGTGAAACCTGACTTGGAGGTGTGCGCTCCACTGTTGAGCTACCACAGCCACATATTATATCTATATATTAAGATTGATATTTAAATTGCGGTTAGCATTTCCTTTGTCATTTCAATGTTACGTATTCATCATTTAATTCATGTTATTCTTTTGCATTATATAAGGCACCATGGAACAGCTGTTAAATCACTCATTATGTTATCTTCAGATTATATTTTTCTGTGCTGATGGGAGACATCACTAAATATTAACAGATGCCTTTTCTGTTCATTTCAATTTCAAGTAATTTGTTCTGTTACACTCTTTAATTTGATTTTCACCCATATTTACTTTTTCATTCTATTCATCAATTTTGAAATGGGCTAAGCCAACACATGTAGCGTCTTAGAACCAACATGCATATGCAGGCATATGCACATCTGTGTGTCTACGTGTTTGTGTGAGTGAAACGGAGACAAAATGAAAGAAGGAGTGCATATTTTTGTTTTATATACATGGAACACATTCACAATGGAAGTATCTCAAAATGGTTTGCAATCTGTTCAGCTAACCAGATTAATGAAACATGCTGGCACATAGCCTTCTTTGATAGACATGTCAGTACATTACACAACAGTCAGATAACATGTTAATGAAGACCATTAGCTTTTTTGAACATTCACCACTTGTTTTGGTCGTTTCTCCTTTAATTACCGTCAGACTAAATGACACACAGGCGTGATGAATTGTTAAATGTGCTCTCACCGTGTCCACCAGCATACTGACATGTGCTAAGCTAACCACACTCATCTAATCTCATTAGGACTCCCCAAGATGCTCCACCGGAACCAAACGCCCCCCCACGCAAACTTCAACAGAGCGCCTGTTACTATGCAGGAAAATTAGAATAATCCCTCACCATATTCCATTATGCATGAATTAGAGGCTGCTAATGACAAAATTCTCTCTTTGTCAGATATGTTGTCAATACTAATATAACAGAAGGGGATGTCACGCAGTATTCACTGGGCTGTCAGCGCTGATGTTTTTGACAAGTGACCCGTCTCTGGCTTACAAGTGTTTGAGGTAACTCGATTGGTGGGGATTTTCTGGTGAAATTAGACTTTCTTGTTGGTTTTTGCTTGCAGCATTCATAACATTATTGCTGCGATTTAGCTAAGTGATGGGTACATCTTGTGTGATGCTTCGTTGACAAACTGCAGACTGGACCAACCAACTGCAACCATGTGGACTATGCAACCCCTTTCACTTTGCACCTAAAAAGGACCGTATAGTATTTCCCTCAGCAGAAGAACCAAGACACGGATATTTACTTGCAGAACACACATGATAGTAATCTCATGGATAGGAGAAAATAACTTGGGAAACATCAAGACTTCACCTTTTATGCAGGTTTAGGTTCACTCCATTAATTAATTTGAATTTAGCTGGCAATCGGTAATTAAACCAGAAATGACTTGGGGAGATGTAAGCCTAAACGTAGGGCTGGTGGGGGTTATAATGGCTTGGTGTTTAGGACTAAGGATTCTAAATGGCCCTTAATGTTGAGCCCCCTGCTGGTGGTGTTATGGCTATATCAGTTGTTGTCTTTTAAATGAAGAAATGATACAATTCAGTCCTTTCCTGGTGACCCCACCTAGAGGTTAACATAACTGGAAGATGTGATATTTAAGAAGTGTACCTTCAGAGGACGTCCTGTGCAGAATGCATGTTGAAGTGTCCTTGAGCAATACTTTGAACTCTTAACTGCCCAAGCCCTGAGATAGAATTCAGTTTAAACAAATCTGTCATCTTGGCATATATTCCAAGGTTTATTAGTGAAAGTTCCATTGAAATGTGTGTTGTGCTTTTTGCCTTCTTCATACTACTGCTACAGCATAAATGGTAAATATATGGTTTATATAGTACTTTTCTAGTCTAGCTACCACTCAATACATTTTATTTTACAATTGATGCATCACATTTACCAAGCATAGGGAATTAAGGCTGGATGCTCATTCCTGACACCTGCAATGCCTGACTTGGAGGCGGGCTCTCTACGGCTGAGCCACCATGGCCACAAATGTGTGTTAGATATTTTTTTAAATGACACTTCAACTACTTCGGTTAAATGTCAAGCACATTTATTCACACTATACACTTATGAGAGGCTAAAAACATCATCAGGCACAACTTCCCTGTGAGGAGAGACTTCTCTGTTCTCTAGTAAACCCATCTAATGATGTTTCTGTGGTAAACGCCATACCTACCAGTCACATCCTGACCCAAAACTGGGTCCAGATCTTTAATCAAGTAAGGAACACCCTTGGCTTTGGTAAAAGGTAACAGTCATTTTTACAACTTTGTGTTCTAAACCAGTTTTATTCAAATTTTAAAAGTTGTTGGTGAGGTAGGAAGTAATCTGAGACTGAGGGTCTAGTGTCTGAGGGTCAAAGCAGGACCATAAAATTAGGAGTGTATAAGCAGTTACAAAATCAAAATTGTACCATCTTCAAGGTTTCTTTTATGGAGTCCTTGCGTGGCTGTTCCTAATCCCAATGATTTTTTTAAAAAATCTCTGCATTGCCTCTTTGAATCACTCTGTCAGTTGCCAGTGCCAAACCAGGGTGACCTTCCAGTCCTGCGGCGCTCCTCTTGTCAGCTCTTGTTGGAATCTGGCAATGAAGAATTATAAGATAAAAAGGACAGTTCAATTTCTCACAGATATCACATCATGGTCACCCTGAGCTTGCTTTGCTGGTAATTAATGCTTTATTAATGATTTATAGCTGTTTGTACATTCTACTGCAATTGCTATGAGGTTTAAGCCACTTCATTAGGTCATAATATTACTAGACAACCCACTCTACCTCCTGAGTCATGCCATAGAAGATGAGGTTTTAGTCTAATTTCCGTTCTCAATTTGGGGCCACAGTAGCTCAGCAGTCGGGAAATGACAAGCCAGGTGTTGCAGGTTCGAGCTCACCACAGGGTGTTGGGAAGAGCATCTGGCCTTAATCCCCTATGTTCCAGCTTGGTTCATTTCCAACCACACAACATGGGGACTGATGGTGGCATGTAAAAATGGACCAGTCTTATTTCAGCTCTCGTTTCCAGTAAATCCCTTATTGTGCTGTCACTCACGTTTTTCCAAGCAGAACCAGTTTGTTATGCCAAACAGAAGGAAAGCGATGACCAATTATTTAGTTTAATTTTGCAGATAAGTCAAAGATCCCTATGAGCCTTTTAGAATACTACATAAAGTATTGTGATTTGTCAGTTAGGGAAAATGTTCTTACAAAAACAAGGCAATTGTTTTTATTTACAAACCATTAGCAGTTCTAAAATCTTGACCAGGAAAATCCCAGCAGTTTATATCCTACAATAAATCAGTGAGGGGCCATTATTGTTGCACAGAAAGAAAGAAGCTGTTCTAACTTTTTTGATGAAGTAGAAGAGTATTTAAAAAAAGGTGGGGCATGGAAGCATCAAAGTTTCATTTTACCATAACCTTGAAAGTAAAACTGACAATTCCCAAAGTTTCCTCCTTATCCCGTCAACTTGTGCGTTCACTGGTCCAGGGTTCACATTTGAAGTGTAATAGGCTTTAGGAGAGGGGAGTCTAAGACTGGAAAACAATGGCAGAGACAATCTGCCTAACTAGACTGGTGGGTATTAGGTAAGCTAGCCACACCGTGTGGTCCAACTCCTAACCGGATTCCCCATCGGACATGGAAAAAGGATTTTACTATTCCATGGATCAGAGGTGCGATGATTTCCTCTCTTTGTGTCAGCGCCAAATTGTGTCTGGTTCTTAACCATGCAAAAAGTCGAAGAGGAGATTATTTCTGTGTGAAGACCCAATCCACAAACAATTCAAAATCCAAACTGTTTCTTTAGTGATTGCGATGACAGAAATTAAAAACTGGAATCTTTACTTTATGACAGAAGGTCATGTTCTTATTGCTTCTATGCAGTGCTCAACATGACCATTAATGCAATAGTATTAGCAAAAATATACATAACATGTGAGTACTCTCATGTTCTGGAACAAGGGAGACATGGTAGCTTAGTGATAGGGCGCACACTTCGAGAGCTGACGAGCCAGAAGCAGCTGGTTTGAACCCAGTGGGGTGTCAGGGAAGGGATTCCAGTCTTAACCCCCTTTGCTCCATCCAAGTCCATGTCCACCCCACAATGTGGAGACTAACCATGACCCAAAAAACCGACCTCGCTCGTCATCATGTTCTGGAACAGCTCTTTCACGTAACTACACTTGAAGTCAGAAATTTGATAGCATTTGGAAACTGCGCTTTCAATGACCTCTTTTGATTTGAATTAGTTTTACAAATAATAAGCAAGTTTATAATTGATGGTATTTTTGGAAATTCAACAAAAAATTACATTTACACTAGAAACAAATGAAGATATCTTATTCCATAGATGGCTTTAGGATAGATAGGTCCAAAGCCTCACTATTAAATTTAATGAATAGGTTTGGTAGTGTAAATGTTTCATGATTCCTGCGTATTGTCCACACATGTTACTTTCTGCCACTTCTTGCAGAGGTTATCAATTTAAGTTATAAATCATAACTTATCCATTTATTTGAGAACCACTTCATTTTCCACCTTTAGCTAGTTTTGGCTTTTACCTATACGAGAGACATGAGATCTCCTGGATGGCCTACAGGTGGTTTTAAGCCATTGCTAACATATGATTGTGTTCCTGAACAAATATTTTCAAATACTACTTGTGATTAAAAAATACACTGATGAGCCTAAACATTATGACCACATCACAAAAAGAGGTGAATCAGTTCAACTGGATCTGAAGAAGTCACCTAGTGAGTGACGAAACGTTTCTTAATAAACTTCTGATCCAGTTGAACTGATTCACCTCTTTTTGTGATTTCCATACCTGGATTATTGCGCAGGCATCAAGAAAATTATGACCACATGCTTCGAATGCTGTTGGTCCTTCATATGCTGCCAAAATAGCGCTGACTTGCCAAGGCATGGGTTTTACAAAACACCTGAAGTTGTCCTGTGGTACCTGGCACCAAAACATTAGCAGCAGATCCTTCAAATCTTGAAAGTTGCAAGGTGGAGCTGCCGTGGATTGGATTTGTCGGTCCAGCACGTCTCACAGATGCTCAATTGGACTGAGATCTGAAAAATTTGGAATTCAGGGCAACACCTTGGACACATTGTCATGATTCTAAAATCATCCCTGAACAATGTAAGAAGTGGGAAGGCAAATTATTCTACTGAAAGAAGCCACTGTCATCAGTGGATAACATTGTCACATGTCATGTATCTGGTCTGGAATGATATTTAGGCAGGTGGCACATGTCAAATTCACGTCCACAAGAATCGCCGGACCAAGGATTTCCCAGCAGGACATTGCCCAGAATATCACATAACTCTCAGTGGCTTGTCATCTTTCCATATGGTATCCTGGTGCCATAACTTCCCCAGGTAAACAGCACACTTGTACACAATCATTGACATGATATTAAAGGTAACAGGACTCACTGGACCAGGCATGGTACTTCCTCTGTACCAAACTCCAGTTCTGAAACCTATGTACCCATTGTAGGCACTTAAGATGGTGCACATAGGTCATCATGGGCACTCTGACTGGTCGCTCAGGTCTTTACTCCTGCATCCAACACATTGACTACGAGAGCTGATTGCTTGCTTACTATCCACCCACACCTTGACATGTACCCTTGTTTCGACATGAACAATATTATTCAGTTCCCCTGTGAATGGTCATAATGTTTTGGCTCATCAGTATAGCAAAAGTAGAATAAACAAGACACAGACCAGCACCCCATGTCTTTTTAAAGTTCGTCCTTGACAATCAACTTTATAGCGCCATTGGAGCCAACACCCAGTGAGTTGATGTGTACATGTCTAAGCCTGATGATGGTAATCCATGCGTTAAGATGAAGAAAGGGGCGGGGGTATAGTTCTTACTCGTAAACAGCAGTTGCTATTTTCTTGGGAGCACCATCATCTGTGGGGTTGACGCTAAAGATCTTGGTGCCCTCTGGGTCATCGGGACCCTCAAATGTTGACAGGAACCAAAACCTCATGACCACGAAGCAGAACCTCTGACCTGGAAGAGACCCAGAGGAACCTCGGTTAATAGTGATGTTTGTAGTCATAATAGTGATGGTTGTGTCGTTAACAGTGCCAGAGGTAGATAGAGCAGTAGTGATGATAGAAATGATGTGGCAGTAGCAGTGATGGCAGGGGTATATTGTAGTAATTAGCACAACCATTGTGATTGTGCTAGTTAATAGTGACAGCAGTTGTAGTGAGTAAGCAGTTTTGTTACTACAGCTGTATCAGTAGCAGCAGTATGTCTAGACCTTCATTTAATCGGGGGTGTTTGATAAACATGCTTAGTTTTATAGCAACACATGGACACTCAGGAGAGACCCTGTAGATCACAGCTCCCTTTTATTAGTGAATGTGACAAGGTGATGGTGCCATGCTTACCATGCTGGTCAGAGATGACATTAACATCCTCGGGCAGCATGAATAATATATCATCCGCTGAGATGGCGAGCTGCTGTCTCTGGACAACGTTTAAAGAGTTACACTTCTTCTTTATTTGCTTCAACACCTGAAAGGGAAAAAATATCTATCAATAGGACTTTTTTTGTGCATCTCTTTTGCATTCCTGCAATGTAGTTGTGATTAGTTAAGCCTACCTCATTAGACACGATGCCCCTCAGCTCGTCAACTCTGCCACAGGACATCATGTTGGAGATGTGGAGCAGTGCCTGGCATAGATAGAGGACCTGTCAGGTGACTGTTATTTATCTGTGCAGATGACTAATGCCAGGAAAAGACTGCAATGTTTAAACTTAGTTACAGAATGAATGAACACTGCCAGAAGGATTTTTTTTACCCCGTGTCTATTTAAACGCATGATTATTTTCATAATTATGGTATTTATCTATATATGCTTGAAAGCAACGTACCAAGTTGAATTCCTCCTATGTGAACATTGTGTACTTGGAAAATAACCCTGACACTGACTCAGAATGTCAGTGCTGTGTGTGCATGGGCCAGGTCTGGCTGTGTTTATCTAAAACAGTGGCTCGCAATCAGGTCCTCGGGTACCACCAGTGCTGCTGCTGGCAACAGGAGAATGAAAACCAGCAGTACTGGTGGGACCCGAGGACCTGATTGAGAATCACTGCTGTAGATGTATTACCTGCTTTACCCCTCTGTCGAAGTCAGCAGAGGTGATGCCTGGTACAAACAACAACTCTATGAGGTACATGGTGACTTTACAGTATATCCATGTGATGGGATCAGGGATGCCGACCACCGTGACGCCGGGATGAACTCCGTCCATGCCGTACAATCTCTTACAGGTGGAGAGGACCCGCTGTCCCTCCAGCCGACACAAACTCCCATTCAATGCTCTCCATCCTTGTTTAGAATACGTGTGCGTGTACAAGCACCGGCGGCGGACGTCAGATCTCGTCCAAGGGCAGATCCGCGAAGTGCCGGCTCCCAAACCGCAAAGCCTTCTGCACACAGCGACGTACACGATCCCCTGCATCAGAGCCGTGCGTGAGAACCACCAACGCACGGTGATGTTGGTTTCATCGTAAGACTCATGAGAGGTCATGCGATGTGCAGCTCCCACACAGCTACTTCCGGGCACTTTATGCAAGGCGCCCTGCTTGTACCCATAATCCTATTGGTGGACACACAAGAGGAGTCTTACCAGTAAAATCCGGTAGAGGGAGCTAAATCTCTATGTATCCACAGGACGCCTGAATGGCTTGATTGCGCCTTCCAGTCGATATCTAAGTTTCTTTATTAAGAGCACTTTAATGGATCAGTCTGATGGAGCCCACTCACACACTCTCACACATGCACTTAAAAATTTGGCTTTGTGTGTGAATTAGTTTATGTGGATAACGAGTTTTATTTGGGGATATCTCTGTGTGTGCACACGTGCATCTGCTTAAGATATAGTGAGACTACGTGTGTGTGTGTGTGTGTGTGTGTGTGTGAGAGAGAAGGGGGAAGCCCTGGTAATCTGCTTACATTACACCAGAAAGTGGATTGACTCTCTCAGCCTACCATGTACATCACAACATCA
>OMLC01042400.1:0-24965 GCA_900302585.1 Regalecus glesne
CAAGACCGTTCCATACTTCACCTAACCCTCTGCCACCAAGGCATCATCATTACCATCTTGGCAACTAATGCTTGCGTGAAATATGAAAAAAGGGCCCCAGGCCTAAAATGATCAGCACTGTTGTTAAGTGACCATTTGGAATGTTTTCGTTTTGTTTGTTTGGCCACATTGACTCCCCAACAGGTAGGGAAATTGGTCACATTGAACACCAACTGTTCGAATTCTCTTTGCTTCTAAGCTAGCTCAGTATTTGCTACTTAATCGTTTGCATGTTTCACCACTAAGTGCTTCTTTATATGTTTCCGATAGCTGTAAACACCCCATGTTTAGTGTGTTAAAATGACATCACCTTCATCATCCAACATAGAGCGAATTGGATCTGGTGTAGAAGAACATTGCACAACCAGTCGAGGGTCCGACGCCTCAGTCCAATCCAAAGCAACGTTGTTCTCATGCCCAATCCAGATTTAATTTGAAGGAGCTCATCAAGTACACCGAAAACTTTCAGCACAGCTTCCGTCAACTGACTAATCCACCAGTTATATTTGATGTTCCAGTGAGATTCCCACTTTAAAAGCCACCACACTTTTCATGCCAAAGCCATTTCATATATTTCTATTACTGCTGTCTTTGACCTTTCTCCCCTTTTTACACATTTATTTGCTCATTACTCGAGGCTTGTGATATCCCCAAATGTCAGTCTGCTCAGAGGAAAAACGACTGTGATGTAAACAACTAGACGCAAGTAATCTAAAAGCCAAAACAGCAATCTGTAAATTGAAGAGCATGTTTCATTACACATCATGTAATCCATCCATTTCAAGGTAGTTTCTCTCATTTCAAAGTGTCACTTTCTATTTATTTTGAAAATAAGCCTCTTATCTGGCCAGTCACTCACAGCTTTCCCGTAAATTCAATTCAACTGCTCATAAGATTTACATATTGTGTTTCAAATAAAATGAGTTCTGAAGATATCTCCTATCTATACACGAAGGAAAAAAAACCGGAATGCTTGCAAGTTTTAAATGTTAAATGTTTGCGGTCGTGTTCATTTTTGACTGTGGACATTTAACAGCACCGAATTTATGTTTATTGGAAGACCTTCATACATGATAGTTATACATATGTGTTAATCCATATATATGTTGAATTTTAAGACGGATTTTAATCTTCTGTAAATATCTTTCATAATTTCATATATTTTGATATCAATAAAGCCATACGCCACAGGTTTGATCCCCCTGCAGGGCATCAGGAAGGGCATCCAGCCTTAATCTCCTATACTCAATCTTAAGTCTGTGAGCACCCCCACAACACGGGGACAAATTACGACAGGAAAAAAATGGACCTTTTGATTGTTATTGTTATTATTATTATCCATCCATTGTCAACCACTTGTTCAAGGTCAGGTCTCGGGGGAAGTGGAGCCTGTCTAGGTTCTCATAGGGCAAAAGGCAGGAAAAACCCTGGAAAAGTCACAGAGTACATCACAGAGTAAAGCTTTTAGGGGGGATTGGGTCTTGCTCAAGGATATTTCCACATGTTTCTCTGCAGGTGTGGGGATCAAACCTGCAATATTGCAACCATTCTGCCCATTGAGGCATGCCGTCCCGCTATCATTGTTATTATTATTATTATTATTATTATTATTATTATTATTATATTTTTTATTATTATTATTAATGCTGCTGACAATGGATGGATGGATTATTATTATCCTTATCCATTGATCCATCAATCCATTCTCGACCATTTATGCGAAGTCAAGTCACGCAGTCATGCTGGAGTCTAGTCCAGTGCTCACTGGATGAACGGTGTGGTTTTATTAATATCCTCAGTACTATTAATAAGGTGAAAGGGGAACAGAGAACCAACCCATTTGCGCTACCACATGATACCAGATGATTAACCACACTTTTCTGTCGGACACATTTCTTTACTTCAGACCTTGGGATATATTTCTCCCTTATTACGCCGGTGTTGTAATATAAGTGGATGGCGTTCTGAGAATTCCGTAATGTTGCTTGAAAAATATGATCTGAAATATCGAAATGATAAGAAATTATTTCTTTCTTTGTTTTTGACTAGGACCAGTATCAGTTTCAGTCAGAGCCATTGCCTTTGCTTCTCTATTCTTTTAGCCACCGATATATTGCCTTTGTAGATTGGTGTCCCATTGGAGGTACTGCTCAGAAACCATATTTCAGCTGACATGCAGTGACCAAACAATATGGCGGTGAGCGTATTACGCCTGCCACGCAAATGTTCACAGCCGGTCCCACATAGCGAGTGACTGAGCAAGCATTACAGCGAGGCACGCGCCTTAACCTATATCATCGTTAAAGCAACTGGCACAGAGGAGGCCCAGGCCGAGGGGTGGACGACAAGAGGTCATGGCATAGGCCAATTTATAGCTCGGCTCATAAAAGGGCAATCGATAGCTGATTAGGTGGACAGAAATCACAGTCACACATGCAAACAGATGAATTTAAGCAAGCAGAAATAGTCACACACACACAGAAAAATGTATGGAACAGGAAACACAATAAAGCTAGCCTCGAAACAATTCATTACACTTATAAAACTCTCTCTCTCTCTCTCTCTCTCTCTCTCACACACACACACACACACACACACACACAACCAATAACAGACGTACACAGCAGGAGGGGAAGGGCGTCTCAATGAGAATCCAATACCATCATACATACGCGGTGCGATAGTGATGGATCCTGTTGCTGTTTGCCATGGGCGATCACCTCGAACTCCCCATGATAAGCCCAAGTCCAACACCCTACCCCCCACCCCGCCCCGAACCCACTCCAAACACTCCCTCTCTGCGAGGTCCCCTTAGAAGGTTTGCTTCCCGAGAAACAACAAATGGTGGCCGAGCTATTCTCATCACGCCCAGGAAGTGATTTTGCATTCACGTCCATCCTTTAAACATGAATGTCAATGGATGCAGTGAATCAATGCTACCAAATAATAAATCATGCATTCAAAATGTTCCTCATCCAGCGAGCGGTGGAGGAGAGAGAATTGAATGCCACAGCCTCTATGGCAAAACAAGTGATTTTGGGGAACAGGGCAGGTGGCAGTAGTATTTTTTGATGGAGCGAGAGTCTCCAATTCTTGATGACCAGCCTCCTAAACCTCCCCGGTGGGACTTGTTTTGTTCAATCAGTGCTGCTCCATTCCTAAAACCTAATTCTAGATGTACCTGTTATGTGTTATTTACTGGTTTATATGTCATGGATTATTCAACTCTCGGCTTTAAACCAGATGGATAGGAACTTGTGACAAAGTCGCACAAAAACGTACAGGCGTGCGTCTCATCATTCCTGACATGCGTTGAGAACTTTATTGACTCGTTTGAAATGTGGGAAATAACGTGGCCAACGCTGCCTATAATTCTCTAACGGCTGTTAAGTCATCGAGTGGGGTAGGACGAGAGGAGAAGGGGTGAGGAGGAGATGTTCACCGGTTGCATCAGTGAGTTCAGGAGAGTCAGTCCGGCCCTCCAGGGTTCAGAAAGTGGTGTGTACACTCTGGTTATGTACAGCTCTGCTCTGCAGCCCTCCGAACCAATCCATAGCATCAAAGGTTGGCAATGCGGTGTTCACGGATCCGCAACCCACTATTGCAGAGTTAATGAAACCTGTTTTTACATTTTTATTTTTCCCCCCTGCTCATAAATGTATCAAGATGGCACTTCATTAGAGCCAGCGGCTAGTTTCAGCAGCTCTCGCGCACTGTTGAGCTTTTCCTCTTTTTTTTTCTTCTTAAATTCTGATCTGCTTTCCATTTTGCTGGTTGCAACACTGTAAATGTCCCCTTGTGGGACTAATAAAGAAGAATCGTATCTTATTTTATCCATCCAGCCAATGTCAACTGCTTATCGGAATTCAGTTCGTGGAGGTAGCAATTCCAGGAGGGTAACCCAAACTTCCCTTTCCCTGCCCGTATCAACCAGCTTTGTCCAGGATATCCCCAGACATTCATTTAGAAGCTAATGTAAAACAGAAAACTCTGGGCCTTGGCTACCGCATTAGATATTTGCTTCAGTGCTATTGCTGAAACACAATAAGTATTTAGGCTGGCTGTTTGTGTTCGGGATTAAACATAGCAGGTAAACTCATTTGATAGCGTATAGGCTGTAAAGAGACTAAAACTCTGAAATGAAAATGAAAAAGGTCTAAGCTTGGAGAAATCTTTATAGGAACTGCTTGTTTTTCATTTGTTGCTGTAAACTGTGGGTGCGGTGTTTGCTCCACGTCTAATGAAATTGCCATAAATCTGTGCATCTGATCAGCTCATCTGAAGCGATTTGACAGCAAAATGATTTTGTGAATTGCAAAACTGGGCTGAAGCCCTATATGAATTATGGAACCGTGAATTATTGTGCAAGTGAAACGGCCGAAAGAATGGAAAAGAAGTCTCAGTCGGCTGCCATTTTTATGACTTATTATGCACTATGCATGTGTCCCGCATACATAAGCTACTCTGGTGGGGCTTTGAATGTCAGGAAAAAATGAAATAATAATAATAATAAATATTATTGTTATCATCCATAGGAAAGCAACTTACTAACTACTTTAGGACTATTAACTGCAAATTAATTTATAGAGATAATCTAAGAAAAAAACATATTTCTCTACCAAACCTGACTCGCTCACAACCCGCTCAAACTCCACCAATGAAATATTTTCTTTAAACTTGCAAGCCTGAGTGCATGGAGAAAACCACAAGTCCTGTCAACTCTGAGTCATAGTATTTTACAATACTGATATCATTTAGTAAGAGCAAATGTATATGTGCTTTAGTGTATGTAGTTGCTCAGTGTTAGAGTGTGCACTTAGGGAACTGATGAGCCAGAGGCAGTGGGTTTGAATCCAATATGGGGTTTAAGGAAGGGCATCCAGCCTTAATCCCCTAAACTCCATCTAAATGCATGTCCACCCCCACAACATGGGGACTAATCCTGACACGTATAATAGACCTATCAATGTTAATCTCTCAATGGTCATTTACTTATTTGTACTGGTAGCTGTGAGTGGGCTTGAGTACATGATTGTGTGCATCACTGCTACTCACGGCACAAGTTGATTTCACTGGTCTTATCTTGTGCAGCTGAAGTTGGCAGTCAATGTTATCAGCACATCCACGGGTATACTGCCCTATGGCACATACACAATGTGGCCAATGTGGCCATGTCTGTGATGCAAACATCACACTCCTGTTACTCTCATTCCAAAACAATGGGCATTATAATGGACTCCCTCTGCTGCTATAACAGGCTGCAGTCTTCTGGGGAAGACTTTCTAAATAATTTGGAACATGGCTACGGGGATTCATTCATTAGAGTATTAGTGAGATCCGGCATTTATGTTGGGGAGAAGGCCTGGCACACAATGGGTGTTCCAATCCATTCCAAAGGTGTTGAATGGGTTTGAGGGCAGGGCTCTGTACAGGCTAGTCAAGTTATTCCACACCAAATTCAGAAAAAACTATTTTTATGGACCTCGGTTTGTGCATGGAGTTTTTATCATGCTGAAACAGGAAGAGGCGTTTGCCATTGGAGGAGTCCAATGGCAGTGCACTTTACAGATGTGGACAAGTCAGGCCCCTCTAGGCTAACAGATGGGATAAGATTAGGATAAAATGTTCTGAAAATGCATTTTGAGTTTAAGTTCAAGTTTATTTAGAACAACACAAAAAACACATGCAACGGTCATTTCATAAAAAAACAGAACATCCTAATTATATTATGATGTCCTAAAGATTAAAAAAATATTATAAGCATAATGTCTTTTATGAATCCCTTTTTCAACAATGTTTCTAAGTAAATGAACCATTAAAATCTATCTATTCAGTTTGTATTGGATTATACTAGATTGAATTAGAGGACCTTTTTTTGTCTCTCTATCAGAATTTTTCAGCCTCTGCGGTTGTTGGGTAGAGAATGGTTTGCTTTTAGCTCTGTGATTGGTGGTCCAGCTATGGTTTTACAGAAATCCAGCAACAGCAAATCATTAAGTGTAATTTGAAATGACAGTAAAATTGACCAATCGTTTCTTCTCTTTAAATAGGCGGGCTTTTTTTCAACCCATGACCTTTGATAAATTCCGCCCTCTGCTGAGCAACAGGAAACACCAAACCTAACAGAATTCCGTGGCTAAACTCATTAGCTAGTCCACCTGTTGACTCACGGTGGAAAATTCCAGCAGTGACATCGCTCGACAAGAGAAAGTATTATCCACGCCGTATGTCAGAACCTTTAATGTAAATGTGGAATTAGTCGGCAAACGAAGACCTGTACCCAGAGCATAAGGTAAATATTTTAAAGCTGCAATGGGCTGCCGTGCCAACTGATTCTGTTCTGGCTGCTGCTAACACTGTCTTTGCTTACATATTTTAAGGTTTATTTGAGAAAAAAGTCTGTTTTTTGAATGGTTACTGGTCAACCTGTTCATCTACTAACAGTATTCATTGTGCTGATTTACTATAATATATATTAATAGGCCTCCCGAATCTAATCAATACCTACTAACAATGTTGCTGGCAGATCCGGGATAAATGTGTATATTACCGTAGGCAGACTATTTTTCGGGTTCACTACATGCACACTGTGATTTGGTAATCGAGAAAATTATGTTTATGTTCGTGAGTTTAGTTGGGTGTATATTTAAATTAATCAATTGATATTTTTGTATTCAAACTCAATGTGTTAGTCATTTATCAATAGTGCGGATGTACCCTTATTTTAGACGTTTAATTGAAATTCACTGTATAGTTAATTGCAATGTCTTAAAGTTTCTGTTTCCGTCGCCGAGTTTTCAGGTGTGTTGGAAGGTGTCTGTAATTAAGATTGGCTTGTGGGATGTGGAACTGCAGGACCTGAGAAATTTGCGTAAAGCCCCTTTCCGTTCTTTTCTTTTTCACTCCCCCATTATTTTAGTTTTATTTCTTAGTTTTGCGCTGTATCTGAAAGAATACCGAAAAGCAGCTATTCTAGCTTGATAGTGTAGGAGAATGAGTAGCATTGAACCGGAAATACTTTCACACACAGATTTGCGCTGACGTGGGTTTTTGTTTTAAAAAGTAGTACAGAATCCTTCATTTGATATTCTTCAATTCTAAAATCTCTAATATCTAATGTCTCAAATGGAAGCCACAAATGTTCAGCCTCTACCGCCATAAGGCGTGGCGTCACAACCCTGGTTGGTGACGTCACGTGGTGCGTGTGATAATGACAATTAAGATTCCCTTGTCAGTCCCGCAAGGGGAAATTTGTATTTCTCTGCCTTTTTGACCCAACCTATTGTATAGGAGCAGTGAGCTGCCAACGTCTGGCGCTCGGGGAGCAGTTAGGGGTTAAGTGTCTTGCTCGAGGACACATTGACATGCTATATGCAGGACCGGGGATCGAACCTGCAACTTTCTGATTGCCAGATGACCGCTCTACCCACTGAGCTATGCCGCCCCCTCATTACATTATGAGCTAATGGTCAATTAATGACATTTGTTTTAGGCAGTGAACGAAGAAGGACAGGGCTAGGGAAGAGCATATTATAAGGAAATATCAAGTTGGAAGCTTTGTAGACAAAGCAAGAGACAAGATTGAGATGGTTAGAACATTTGCGGAGGAGAGATGCTGGGTATATTGGGAGAAGGATGCTGAATATGGAGCTGCCAGGCAAGAGGAAGACCAAAGATGATGTTTGCGGATGTGGTGTGGGAGGTCATGCAGCTGCCTGGTGTGGCACAGGAAGATGCAGAGGACAGGAAGAAATAGAGATGGCTTATCAACAGTAATAACGGTAGTAGAAATTGTACGCGGTTGATGTTCTGTCTGGGCCCCCGATCTGCAATGAGGCCTAGGGCAGGTGCCAAGAATGCCTCTGTGTTGATCCAGCCCAGTTTGCTACTTTTTAGTGGTGTTTTCCCTGAACACCATGATTGCTGTTCACTGTCCATGGTTCTGAAGTGTCTGTGGCTGATGGTTGCTTGGCTGTCATGATGTGTTGCTTTAGATATCATTTTATTGGTTTTGTGTGAAAGGAGGGGATGGCTATCATGCGTTTTGCACATATACTTGTACCCCAGCCCATTGTCGCTATATTTAGCTGAAGTGTACACACAGCTTGTGTGACCATTATTTGTAAGGATGATTTTCATTTTGTGTTAAAAATTAGCTGCTTTTATATATTTTTTGGTAATAACTCTTGCTCTTTCCTTGTCATTATCTCATTGGATTGCATGTTTATCTATGAAGAATGCATGGCTTTTTTTGAGCATCTACTGGCAATGGATTTGGCTGAAATAGCAATATCCACCTTTTGCCAAATAGTGTACTTGTGAACTGAACACACACACACACACAGATCAAAATAACTGTGAACCCTTCCTGACTTCAAGGTGCCTTGATGGACATTTTGTCCCACTTCAACACCTGGGTGCTCTGTAAATGTAACCCATACCCATCAGTCTGGGTGAAAATATATAATTTCTTTGTGGCAGATAGGGCTTGAGGAAATATGGATTGGCAAAGATTGGTTTGGAAAAACAAGTAATTTGCCAAGGATGTGTTGCCCTTGTGCTTCGTACAGTTGACAGGTGCAATGAAAGGAAAATGAAAAGAAACAAAATCTAAATGTATATAATACACCTTAAATGAAATTAACTTAACATGTCAAACATAATAAGTGGAGTCTTGATGTATGCTCAATAAGCCAGGTTTGGGAATCATAAAAAAGGTGAATTGGTTCAACTGGATGAGAAGTTTTCTCAGGAACATTTCATCATTCAAACGGGTAAGATCTTCAGTCTGAGCTGACTGAAGAATTGAAAGGGGGAAAAATCCCACACTAAACAGGCCCTAATTAGGTGTCGTTATCCCTACTGGGTGTTTATCAAAGGGTCAGGGTTAGGAAGCCTCCGGAACGGCGCACCAGCCAATCGAAGGGAGAAGAACAGCTGCCTAAATGTAGACCTGTGGTGACTCCATAGGAATCTATAGGAGTTTCAGAACAGTTGAGCTGCGTATTTTCTAAACATTGCATCTCAGGTCCTTTCAAACCCCAAAATAAACTGCAACAAAAGTTGGTCTACCCCAACCCCCAGGGATTGGGTCCCTTGGCACAAAATGCCCGCAGTCAGCTCCGACTGAAAATGTCACCTTTTTTGTCATTAAAAATTGGTAAATTGGAATTGAACTAAGTCTCATCATTCTCTAAATCTTGGGAGCCCACATGTTGAAAGCAGAACCTATGACGGCAGCTGCAGACTGAAATGAACAGCCGAAGTATCACTTGGTCAGAATTTGGGAAAAATAGATTTTTAGCACCGGTGGTGAGAGGGGTGTGATTACACCCGTCTTGTCAGCGAATTAGCTGGAGACGGCTTACAATGGGGCTTCACCCCACAATGGCATACCAGAGCCTCAGAGAATGCTCAAAACTGTGGGGATGCAGACTGGAAAAAGCTCTATCATTCACAAGGTGCTTGGTTATTTTTAGTATTTTATTAGGTTTTACCTTTTTGTTTTAAAGTTTTTTAATAAATGGCCTGTTGTACCCTCATCTACCATCAGTGTCTGCTTATCTGCCTCAGCTTTGGCAGAGATTTTCCACAGTGTCATACAATGGCAGTATGACTTCTTTTTTTACGTTCTGGGGATGAATAAGTCTGCTTGTGTGCGTGTAGAGTGCACCTACAGAGTGATTTAAATATAGATGGCAGGAGGGGTGGAGGGGGGTGAGTTGAAACCAAGTGAGCATTACTGCAGTAGCAAAGACATTAATAAGTAGCACAAACTGCTTTCTGAGATGGGTCTCAAACTGCTTTCTGGGGCCGGCTAGTGTCTTGATGAGACCAACTAGGTCAGTAATCAGCAGGTGATTCCTTGTTGAAATCAATCTGTTCATCATATTGTGTATTGGAAGTTCTGGAGAATGAAAACCTGTAATTGGTGGTTGAAAGGTCATTTTAGTAAGTACTCAAATGGGATTGGTATGCAAGCAGGATTTTGGAGCCCAAATGTACACAAAACTTGGCTGAATAAGGTGTTGGCAGTTCCTTATCCAGTCTGCCTCAATACACATTTCATCACATTACACTTGTTAGTTGATAGAAAGTTCTGAGGCATATTTTTGGTATATGTCATAAATCTGTCACCCAAGGCGAAGAGCAAAGTGACATCAAAGATGCTTGTGAGAGGGGTGCCTGCATATTTTAGTTCAGTCTTTTGAAACGTGGAGTCTGCTGCCTTAGTGCTGCTATGAGCACAAACTTGGCAAATACATGCACAACCCCTGTCAATGCACCAAGTAATTATTTCTCAAGAGTGACAGCACCTGACATTGAAATTAGAATGAATAACTGGCCCTTATTTCAAATAAGTTGCATGCATCACAAGGTTAGGAATTGATTTGACAGACAGACACCTTGGAATTCTTAAAATGACTTTCTGAGTTATTCTCCCTTCTAGACTCTCTATTTCTCTCTTCTTGCACCATAACCCTGTAAAATGGAGATTATCATGTGACAAATCATATGATATAACAAAATCATCCCCGTGGTAATGCATTTGAAGAAATATTTTTGCTAACATTTAAGCTAAATAAAGATACTTAAAAAATATGTATAACTTGTAACTCTGTAACCTGTGTCTCATAAAATAAGTCTTCCAGAATGGAAGCAGAAGTCTATACTGTTCAGCTCTGATGGAGTCTAACTAAGTTTTATTTTTTCATAATGTACTATACAAATAAAATAGACTTGAGTTAAGTTTTGAGGTGGGGGATGTCTAATCCAGCTAGAAATCTTCCACCTCATCCAGTGCTTGCCCAATGTACTAGTACAGCCATGAATGCCAGAAACGGGGATGACACAATGAAGAAAGAGAGCGTTAATAATACATGAATTAATTTGAAATATTTTTTGACAATGGGTACATTTTTGTGTGTGTAATATGCTATACTGGGGGGGGCAGTATAGTATACTATAGATAGATAGATTTCTGTGTTTGTGTATTTGTGTGTACATACACACACACACACACATATATATATATAGTATGCTATACTGAGGGTAGTATAGCTCAGTCGGCAGAGTGTTGATCTGGCAATTGGAAAATTGCAGGTTCGATCCAAGCACCCGCAGATGAGCGTGTCAAAGTGTCGTTGAGCAAGATACTGGTCTCTTAGCTGCTCTGCCCTGTGATGGTCTGGCGACCTATACAGGATGTGCCCCTGCCTTTCGCCTGACATAGACTAGTATAAGTGCTATTTAATAACAACTCCATATAGGCAACTCGTTTTCAGATAAGCGTTTGATGATGGATTTATAATGCATCTTTCTGGATAAAAAGAAAGAAATCAACCTTGTAATTAGTTTACAAAGTAATCACAAGGCAGTGTTGTTGGAAAAGACAGTCAATCTTTTTTGTGTCAAACTTGATCTTTTCTTGACTCCTAAATAATTGTACTCTTCATTATAGGGACAGTGTATATTAATGCACATTTAGAATGTAAATACACCAGATTTAACCACCAGGTTAATTTTCATCTGTTGTCCTAAACATTTAGGGCTTCTGCAGGGGCTGGGGATTAAACTATCAATCTCCGGATATTAGACCGCCACACTAAATTCTCAGTATGTTGCCCCTTATTAGCCAATGTTATCAGTATTTATTTATAATTTGTTGCATTTTACACTCCTGTTAGTCATATCCTGTACCCCATTTCTGAACCTTGGGATCACGACTCCCATGGAAGTTGCGAGATAATTTTGGGGGTGGCCAGATGGTTGTGTGTTAATAAAAAAACAGCAACAACTGGGGAATGATTTTTATATTGCATCGTAAAAAAACCAAAACATTCCCCAGTATAAATCATATCATTACATCGGCTAGATCAGTGATATAATTTACCTTGGAATGGATATTTAGTGTGTTTCTGAGAGTCAATGCATGTGTGCACATGAAGAGCCGTTATTTTTTTAAAATAAACAAAAGTATCTTAATTGAAGCCAAAATCAAATTAGTTATTCTGTCTTGCTGGGTGATTTTGGTAGCTTTCACATCTAAATCACAGTAATCCCTGAACAGTCTTGAGCAGGCAGATTATGAGTAATCGGTGATTAATATGTTTGTAACAGGCTTTTAGTGAGTTGGATGTCCTGGTGCTATGTGGGGGGTTTTGAGAACACCAAACTGATTATTCTGGGGGGGGGTGAATTGAAAAGGGAACTATTACTCTAAAACACTATATTAATGCACATGATCAAGGTGTGTATGTGTGGGGGGGCTTGTTGTGTGTGTGTGTGTTGTGTGCATGCGGTTGTGCGTGCGGGTATGACAAATCAGAGAAAATTGTGTCTGCACCTGGGCATTTTTGATTGTCAGTGTTGTCTGATGCTAATATCAGTATGCAATTACTTACACTCACACACATTTATGCATGCATGTGCATCTGTGTATAGGCAAGCTGCCATGATCATAGAGATTCAGCATTATGCCCAATTAGATTCAAAACGGCCTCAAACACCAACATACTTGAAACACACATTGAGGCGCGCGCGCATGAAGAAAAACAGAAAAGAAAGATGCACCTAAGCCAGCGCTTAATCAATTGAAGGAAATCCTGTTCATTCCTAGTATGATTGAGAGCAGCAAACAGATGGTTATGAGCTTTCATGGAGGAAACAACATCAGGTGTACAGACTTCTGAGGAGAATCCCATCAGGGGCAGCGAGAAAAAAGAAAAGTTCTTGGTTCCGTTAGATCAGGCACACACACACAGGCAGGCCCACACCCAAGAGGAATTCTCCAATCAATATCGAAACGGTGAGAACAAGTCCGGACTAAGACGCCAGAGGATGATATGTTAGAGCGAGTGCTAGAAAGCAAAGGGAGATTAAAAACAACAGCAATAAACTGGGTGGACCGGATGGAGTGAGTGAAAAAAGAGATGGCAGGATTGAGAGAAAGAATTTCAAATGGAGAAAGAAAAACACAGGACACCATAAAAGATAGGGTGAGAGTTCAAGTGAGCGGATAAATGAAGATGACGGATCAGGTAGAAGAAGCAGATGAGGTTCAAAAAGCAAAGTGTTTGGCAACCAAATATCCCTGAATACCATGGTTAAACAAGAGCTGAACATCAACTGCTTTTAACAACTCTGTGTTTTTCCTGGGGATTTGTAAATTGATAGGGGCAATACACTGATGAGAAACTGTGTAGAGAAGATGTCTTGATGTTCACAGTACTTTATTCAAGTCAACTGAAATTGCCTTTTGTGAAGTAATTACTTTAAATCCGATTTTTGTCAATCATTGAAGCAGTTTACCCATCGGAGATTCAACAACCTTGCATATTATCCTGTGCATCATTGGTGAAACGTTGTTAGTAACCCGAATTCAAGAGAGAATTCCTATCGGCACTTTCCCTGCTGCTGAATGGAAAATCTTGATTTGGCCTCTGTTGTTGATATTGCAGTCTGTTGGTAAAGATCATCAGAAAGTTTGGTCTGCCTCACTGTATCTACATAGTAGCCAGAGCAACGGTTTCCATTGCCAACTTGCCTCAATTTGTCATTTTCTTCCTGATTTGGCTGTTGTGGTGAAAATGCGAGAAATATTTTTTCTAGCTAAAGGTCATTATGACAGATGAGCACCTATTACATTGATGACAAAAAGAGGGGAATCTGTTCAGCTGGATCAGAAGTTTATTGAGAAAAGTTTCGTCACTCACCAGGTGACTTCTTCAGTCTGGATTATTGAGCATGCATCAAGACATATTACATTGATGATTTCGATGGATTAGTTATTTTCTTAACTACTGATGACAGATATTGCATATATTTTTAGCTTGTTCACATGTACATCTGCGGGATTTCAGTCAGAAGGGTTACAATAACAAAAGCAAAGCAACCTGAGGAGCTATTACTACAAATAGCCACAGGTTCACCTTCAGCACACTTCTGCCCTCTCTTCCACTAGATGCTTTCAAGCATTTCTCGTCTTTGATCCCTGTACACCCTCATATCCAAGCTAGCCACTGTTGAAGGCTAACTCTTTGGGAGCCGTAAACAGTTTATTAGATTCTGCAGGAGGAAGCACTCTAGTTTCCCTGAAAAATTGGGGTTAAATTGTCCTGCAGGAAAGGCTGAGTTGTTCCTCAATTGATGTGGTTACACAGCTGAGAGTACATAGCATGCAAGGCACAGCCCACATGGTGTTTGTATGGATGGGTCCCTTATGGGCAAGCTAATGTGACCGCTTATCATCATTTGATCTAAATTGCATCATGTTCTTTTAATGAGCATGGGATGGGGGTTGGCGATTATACAAAATAAGTCACACGTCTTAGGAAGGATATACCCACCGATATACAAACAAGGTTTGTGACAAACGGGAAAAGCAAAAGGGTTCGCAGGAAATGTAACATTAACACATAGAGGCAAACAAGTCCAGACACATACACATACTGGTCATATGTATTCAAACAAAGGCCATCTCCACATCAAGTTATGCAAACTCTTTATTTTGTACTTGGCATACTATCTACATGCATAGATAAATGTGAGTGACATATTCACTTTCTGTCAAAATCTCACACACATGATTCAAGATTCTCACCCTACCCAAGATGTACACACAGAGTTATGTACACTTGCACCTCTCATTAACATTATCCTCAATGTACGGTTAATTTTGTTTTCAAAGAACTTGCAACATATCAAGAATGTCTGAAAAGTTGTCCGATTCACTCCCACCTAGCTTCTATATCTGAGAGTCAAAAATAGATACATCAGGTCATCTGGACATGGGTTTTAAACAAGACAGAAGTACGTTTCAACATTCAGCTCTCAGTCCAGTATGTGACCCGCCTTTAAACCCATGTCCAGATGACCTGATGCAGTGATTTTTGACTTTATTGACTACCTGGATTATTGAGCTTGAAAAGATGCTTTTATGTTTGAGAGTTTGTCTTTGGTGTGGTTTGGGCATGAGTTTAACTATGAGGCTGCTGTTTTGCGCACACGCACGCGTGTGTGTGCGCGTGTGTGTGTGTGTGTGTGTGTAAAAGTGTAGGTCTGCGACCAAAAGAGAGGCTGCATGCTTCAAGATATTTTCCTTCTTTTCATTTTTGTTTCCCAATGTATGCTGTGCACAAACCTCCCACAACATACCTTTTCATTGCACTTGACAGAGTTAGCCAAACAATGGAAGCCTGTTAAGCACCGAACACATTTAAAAATGCACGCAGGTGAGAATGAGTTGACTATAAATAACGATGCATCACTACACTCTCCATTAAACAAATTATAGCTGTTTTCCTTAACAGCCACATTTTAGCGACCCGTCCATAAAAGGCTTATGAAAGAAATCAAACGGAGGGAAAACAAAAGAAGAATCATCTGGGGAAATGTATGTCACAAAGGTCTGAAAAGTAGATATGTATAACCTATTTAATTGTCTCTTTTATAGGAAAATAAATCAAAACTCAATTTAAGACCCTGGCTTGATAATTCACTGTCAGCTATCTATCTCTACATTATGTTTTAAGTTACGATGTAGCAAAGTTTAATTGGTTTTGGTGATAGAAAAATATCCTTCAGAAGTATAAAATTTTAGCATGGTCAGCATGGTGGTCCGGTGTTTAACACTGTCACCCCTCAGCAAGAAGGCCCTGACTATGTACCCCAGGCCTTCCCACGTCTTTACTGTGTGGAATTAGCATGTTCTTCTTATATCTGTGTTGGTTTCTTCTGGATGCTCCTTTTTTCCCACCATCAAAAATAAATGGATAATTGGGATAATACTCTCACCAGTGCCCTTGACCAAGGCAATAGGACAAGGAAATTGAGTTGGTCTCCGGGTGCTGCAGCTGTCCTCCCCTTCTATAAAATATGATGGGTTACTTACAGAGAACAAATTCGTTGTAAGAATATTTTTTTTAAGTTTCACTTTTCATGACACGATTAGTCCCCATGTTGGGGTGGACACATACTTAGATGTAGCTTGGGGTATAAAGGCCAGATGCCCCTCCTGACCCCACAGTGGATTCAAACACACTGCCTCTAACCCTAACTTGCAGGAATGCATGACTGGTAAGAAGTGGAGGCGCGGGTGCGTGTGCGCGTGCGCGTGTGTTCACCATTCACCCATGTGCGCGCACATGGGTGAATGTGAATTCATTGATTTTGAATAGCTTTGAGTAGCTTTTGAAGCTAGAAAAGCACTGTATAAATGCTATCAGTTTACCTTTCTTTTGGCAAACCCACATCTGAAATACAAAAGAAGAAAGCAAGGTAAACAAACATGCTCTTTGCTTTCCTCGTTGGAAATATGGGCATAGATGGTTATTCAAAGCAGGAAACGGAAAATAATCACGATGGAGGCTGAAGACTCAGAAGCTAGTCACCCAGCTTTCATTAGATACTATTTCTCTCATGCTTTGAAGACTCTCCTCTCAGCAGCATCTTGTGTAAATACAGATATGCATTAACTAAGGTGCTCTTGAACATGAACAAAAGATTTTGCCTGAATGTATATGTATCCCACTCAGCAGCACATCATGAGCAGCAGAGGCTCCTTATGCAGTAAAGAGTTCTGAAGTCTCCCTTATGTAAAGCCATACCTGTCAAGATGGGGAACACATGTTGCCAACATGCCAACACACACACACACACACACACACACACAGAGACACACTGTCCGTTTTTATGTACCTCATAGGTCTGTTTGTGCCCTTCATTCGGTCCAATTCAATAGCCAATATCCTTCTTAGGGACATTTTTTTCTCCAAAATAACAGATGGTAATAGTTTACATTGAAAACACCTTCTTTAAACTATTACTAATGGCTAGAGTCAGAAGAACTATGAGTTGGATTTTGTAGTGACAGGTTCCCCCACAGTCTTCAGCCACGCCTTGAAGGCAGATTTGAGGCACACATCTGCTGTTATTGACCAGGAATCTGTGTAATGAGAAGTAGATACTGGACATGTACTGTATTTAGAAGTGAAAGTGGTGATGGGGTGGTGATTTTCAATTAGGAGGATGCTGAATTAGTGGATTGTTTTGGTCATTTTGAAGCCGCTACAATAAATGTATCCACTAAAATGCATAAACACTATGCATGCACAATGCTTATAGAATTTTGTCCAATCCATTTCAGCCTCCTAGGTGTCAAGTCAGTTTATTTGTAGAGTCGATTATCCCAAATTACAAACCTCTCAGTGAGCTTTACAGTAAGACAACAACCTGTCTTTAAATCCTTGCATTGGATAAGTTACAAACCCTAATAATAAAACTGTCCCAACACGGACAGACATGTAATGGATTTTATGCATACAGAATAAAACACAATTTACAGAATAAAACAAAGAGAGGATAACCAAGTGGTAATGGAATTACAGTTGACCAAATTACATGCATTACCACCCAGTTCACATTAAAATGTCATCAGCAGAGACTACTAGGTAAACTAATTGAGACAGAAACCCACCACCATACAGTACAGGCTGTGAATCACTTAATGTCAAGTCAATTTTTGCTAGACTACAAAAGGACTATACAAAAATGAGTCAATTTACTTAAGAAAGAATGGGACATTAGAGACTATAAGAGATCGAGGTGAAACTTCTTAAGTAAAGTTTTGACCACAGGTGTACTAAAACGGCTGGGAACTATGCCAGTAGTAAGTAATGAATAACAATGTTGAGCATTATAGGTCCCAGGAAAGGCCAGAAGTCTTTAAAAAGTTTTGCTCCTGACCGGATCGAGTAGGCAAATAGTTTGATTAGAAGTTGACACAAGCTTAGTTAAGGGAGATGGTTTAAAAAGCTGTAAAACATGGGCTGTTTGCGACTCATTGTATTGATATGAATTTGGTAAGACAGGATCTGCTGCAGTAGTGTCAGTTTATAGACAGCTGTTTTGTGGTAAGTTTAGCCACAGTGTCAAAGAGAAATATGGGTCTGTGCTTATTGATATTCATTAAGTGAGGGGGATATGCTGCTTTTGCTTAAACTAAAGCACATTAGTATTTCAGTAAACACTTGTGCAAGATGGGTTAAAAAAAAACCTCCATACTTGATTTTCATCATTCATGTTCCAGTGTCCTGCGGGCCTACTTAATAAGACGCGTCTTGTTGTTAAACCAGGGGAATGGCCTCTTTTGTTGCTTAGCTCTGGCAGTGCGGTGCTCCCTGAGCACCACACTGCATTAGTGCACACTGCTCCTGTACAATAGGATGGGTTAAATGTAGAGAAGATATTTCACCAGCCTTTATCATGTGGCAATAAAACAATACAAAAACAAGTCTGAACTGGAAGACTGAGGAACAACTTCTTCTCCAGAGCTGTTGACCTCCATCACCCCACAGCCTTCCGTGCCTGTGGGGGACTTTTGTCATGCAAAAGTGTATTTCATGTATCGTATACAGAGAGGAGACACTACATCTCATATATTGTGTACTTTTTTAGTCTACACTAGCGGTGTTGTTGTTGTCCACTCGCCTCATTTGATTTAGATAGAGGATGCTACCTCGTTATATGCATATCGTTTATTTGCCTTATTTTCGTCTCTCTAATTGATCTCGTTTCCATCTCTTTTCTTTTGCTGATAGTTTCTGAGTCACTGAACATAATTTCCTTGTATGCCTACAATGACAATAAAGCATCTCAATATCAATCAGTCTAGAGCAGCTTTAAGTTCCATGGCCATGTGATTTAATTGCATTATTGTGCTTCACCCATATTTTGGCCCCTGAAGTGCACACTAAAGGGAACGAAAAAGACAATAGCAAACAAAACAAACCCAAAAAATGTAATCCAAATTCAAACTCTACCTCCACACAACCACTTGTCATCACACGTAACAATCAAAGCCACTTATCAAGTACAATTCTACATCAGTTCTCACTGACATACTAAAAGTCCGCAAGAGCAGCTGACCTTGCCTTTGACAATTTCATTCTTAGTGACTTTAACAGAGCTTTGCTGCTACATAGTCTGCATGCTGTTTCAACAGACTTTCTACTCCAAAGAAAGATATTTTGGAGAAGCAGTGATATCTCGGTGAATGATAGACAGGGGGAAGGTGGCAACAAATCAAACACACCTGCAAGCCAGCCCCCAAGACTGTTGCCCCATATGTGCACTCTGTCAAAATGACCTATTCTTTTGTAAATGTACATCCTGTCTTGCATCACAAGGTCACAGAGGGGCTCTTTTTTTCTGTTCCTCCTCCATGAGGCGGATGCTCTGTCACCCAGAGCCATATAAAGGTGTTTGGAAACAGAGCCTCTCTGTTTTGGTGACACTTAAGTCCAAAGTGGAGCCTCGGGTCTTAAGAACTTAAAACTTTCGGTATTTATCTGACCCACTGCCTGCTAGTTTAGGTTTATCTGAAGGTACTTTAGTGGGTAAGGAAGAAAAGATTCCAGCTCATTCCGATTTTTCAGTCTCTCTCGGTGTCTGTTTTTCTGTCTCATCATCTTGGCCTATACGTCTTTCCATTTGTGTTGCTCTCCTTTTAATTACTCTACTCAGTATTTCTGTCCATGTGGCTTTAAAAAGAAAACACCATGTGCAATAAAAGTTGCTATAGAAGACTCACAAGTGTTGAAGATTGTTAGTTGTGGGATATTGTTGCTTCGTAGATCAAAAGGTATATGTAGCAGTAATGGTGCAGCCATATCTTAACAATGCTATCTGTTAAAACAAAGCCTTAATTTATTTTATTTTGTTTAAATTTTATCATTCATCTAAACCACATGCGCACGCGCACGCACACACAAAATGGACCTCATTATCATGCTTGTACTCTGCTCTTCTCACCAGTTCTTGGAAGGTGGCTATATATCAACCTAACCACTGCACTGCATCTGACCTTACCCACCACCCTCCATGTCTCCTTGCACTCCTTGCACTTGGGCCAAAACTGAGGGACGGTTGCTGTACTATCTGTAAGTACCCAGGCACCGCTTGTGTCCTCATCCCAGTCTATTGGTACCTATCCTCTCTGTGCTTTTCTGCTCTCACCTTTGACTTGGGTCATCCTAAAAACAACAACAGCATCATAACTCATCGCTGTCACTCAAAAGGCTCTGTTTTTTAGCCTGGCCATTGTCGTGGCTTCCGAAATCATTTGAGTATACATTTCTTACCATTCTTAATCTATACTAGCCCGGTAACAAATTGTCCCTCACTACAGTGTTGCCCCTTTCGAACACACACAATGACTCACTCTGGAAGAACTTGGAACATACCATCAACTTCAGCCTCCTCACAGCAAACTCTGCTCTATTTTGTTCTTTCATTTCTACTTTTGAATTCAGTCGCTCTTCATAACCCAAAAATATGGTGACAGGCCATTTTTCTCTACAGTCGGTTTCTCTTTCAGCCTCCAGTACATTTATTTTCATGTCCCTTGCTGAATTTGTATGTCCTTTTCCATTCCCCTTTTCAGCTAACCCTCTCCTGTACTTATGCCTCCTTCACACAATCGGCACTTAACACAGTCTGTAGCCTCCGTCCTTCCATCTGTATTCTCAATTCTTCTTGCATTGGTGTCCTTTTGCCCCTGCCGTCAACCCTGCCACCTCCTCATTTTTCTCTTTATCTGTTCTTTAATCTTCCTTGTAACACTGTTTTTCCCATCTCTATATCCGTCTGTCCGTCCCCTGCCAGCCTTGACTGTCTGAGGCCTTGTTGACCGAATGCACAATATTTCGGAGCCGAGATAGAGGCAAAAGACCAGCCTGTCAGTTGGCCTCTCATCTTCCCTCTCTCTTCTCCTCTTTTCTGCGTTTGTCTCAGCTGTTAAAGCAGCCTCTTACCAATTTAAAATCCAATCATCTGCCTCCAACCTCACGACACTGTTAGCCATCATCTCTCAACCTAACCTTCCTTCATTCACTCCTCCCTCTCTTTTCTGTCTTCCAAAAAAAGTCAGTGGTTATTTTGAAGAAGGTTGACCTCGAAAGTACTCTCACAGATGCACTTCCCTCTGTTTTTTTTCCATGAGTGACCGTGTTGCCTCTTTCATTTCGATGACTGAATATCACTCCTCTTTTCCCTTACGACTTCTTCAAAGTTATCTCAACCAGTAAACTCACCTCTTGCTCACCTGACTCCACCCTCTGGTTAACATCATTACCTCTCATCCATCTCCTCTTAACTGCTGCTGTCAACTCCATCCAGATATCAAAATAAATGTCAGACATGTTTAACGCTACAATCCTGAGGACTCGTTTTTATGCACTCTGTCCCTGGTATTTTTCAGACAAAATTTAACCCACATGCATCCAAATTTTAATGCTTTTGTTGTTGTCATTTAATGGTTATGATCTGAGGAGAAACAATATTGCACATTGCGAAAGAAATCTGAAATCTGCTACCTCCATGACCTGACACCGAATAAGCAGTTGACGATGGATGGATAATAATAATAACAATAATTAATATTTACAACAGAAGTGACGGAGAGGGAAATCATCTATGAATTTGATGAAAAATCACAAGCTTGCAGCCAAATTACGGGGGGTGTTGTACTTGCATATCCATCTATCCATCCATCGTCAACCGCTTATCCGAAATCGGGTTGCAGGGGAATTGAAGCCTATCTCCGTTCTCATTGGGTGAAAGGTGGGGTACACTGTGTATAGGTCGCCAGTCTACCCCACGGCAGAGCAGTTAGGGGAACAGTGTCTTGCTCAAGGATACCTCGACACGCTTCTGCAGGACTGGGGATCGAACCTGCAGCCTTCTGTTCATAAAGCAGGCATAAGCATATCAGATTGGTGCTCAAAAGGCAGTGTCCTGATGTACTGCACAGAAATCTCAGTACTCATATCGTTGGCGCTTAACCATATAACATTGTGATCTCACTGGCAGTGGGTTAATTGCTAACAATAAGGATTATTTATTGGTTAAGCAGTCCTTGCAGGCACCATTATGACTTCTAGTTTATTACTACATAAGAAACCTCATCATCTAAAAGAAATTAACCTATGCTACATGAACAACTATACCACCTACTTTAAGGACACTAAGGAAGACATTGTGTTTCTGAATTAGAAGGATTTCTCTAGAATTAACAGGTTAATCCACTTGATAAACTAATGATCCATTATCTTGGAACAGAAGGATAATGGTTTGATCTGCTGTTTATGATCGGTAGTTCACAAACTACATCTTATCTTGACATCTGAGTCGGTAGCAGGGATTTTGGTGAAACAAATTTGTTTGATTTGGAGGACTGGCTAGCTATTCACAGATGACCATCAATAGAGTGGGTTAAACCTTGGGATCATAATATATATCAAACGGTAGACATTGATATCCATCTTGTGATCTTGCACTAAGCCCCCACTTCCACTTGATTTGCATTAACACTATTTAAAGTGGATTTAGAAGGAGCTCTCAGTGGACTGAGCTGTACCCCACTACACCACCACTGTGACTCAACATGTACCTTTTGTCTCTTGAGGTGTCAAGGGCAAGAGGAACACTCAATGATAAAGTATTGGAAGGGGAGAATCAAGGTAGTCGCTGCAAAGGAGCTCTCAGTTCAGATTCAAGATCAGAGATTCAATGTGACTTTGGCCTCATTTTCTCCTCATTGCTGTATGCCAAGCAGTAGGTGACTGGCAGCTAGTAAGCACATTGTATGAAAGCTATCTGTACATTGGGACTTTTAAAGCCGCCAGTTATGGCTAAAGCTGCGTTAGAGAGCTTCAAAGAATTTGTAAACGTTAATAACTAACTCCACACTTCCAACCTCCTGTGGGTTGCCATATCTGCTCCCCCCTGTGTGATGAGTCCTGCTGTTCGGGTAATAAGAGGTCACTCTGTGGGGGGGTGAAATTTCACCCCTACAAGGCAGAATGTTTGCCATTAGACAGCTCCTTGTCCCCTTGGTGGAAGAGCTCACACAGAGTGCCCTGCTGCACTATGATTCTCCTGGGTAGTGCCCTGACATCAGGTGATCATGATAGCTCAAATTTCATACAGTCTAACAGTGTGATAGCAGCTTTTATAAACTTGATCTTTTTCCTGCTTTATTGACTTTGCATTAGAGTTATTAAACAGTTAGGAAAGGTGAGTTCTACAGTGTTCATAAAGCCCAACTCTGGTACTCACCCTATGACGGGAACAATTATTTTGTAAAGTAATACCCATATATGGCTCATTTGGATACGATCATTTTTTCATGTTTCATATTATTAAAAGTAAATACAATGTTGATGCTCTCAGAATAATAACTAAAACATATCTGACTATCCATTCAAGCATAATACATATTTGAAATGATCCCATTGGTTTCAAATTTGTTTAGTTAGTTCTTGGGTGATATATAATGTACATAAGGGATAATTTTTATTTGAAACAAGTTTATGTCAAACATTTAAGTGAAATTCTTAGGTTGTGGATTCTATTATGCTGATGGTAAAGCCATTGAGTGACTTGTAGTGAAATATATATTGCTTTTTCCACTTCCTGTCTTTCTTTTTTCTTCCTTCCTGTCTTTTCAACAGTGAAAAAAGAAATCCATATACAGGACGGCCAACGTCTGACTGTATAAAGATGTAAATCCTCAGCATGAGTCTTCCGAACCAAGGACAGTGGAACGCAAAATAAAAGGTAAGCTTTTCAGTGTGAGGAACATGATACTGTGGGTTGTATCGCTGATGAGGATTATAGATATTCAATGTCATCCAAGAAGATGTTTCAAAGTGAACTGAATTGAATTAACAACAAGTAAAATGAGATTCAAAATGTATAATTTGCTGTATTCTTCACACATGACTAGCAGACTACATATACTTGTACTCCTATCCTTATATAATTTGAATAATTTAATATTAAATGAATTATTTTGGTTTTAATGGGATTAACATCAACAATCCATGCAAACTAACGAGGCCAATAATGATTAGTTGTATACCAAAGGAGGTGGTTAACATCTGGCACACTATATTGTCGTTAGTAAAGCAAAGAACTATGGGCCAAGGCGGTAGGTCGGGGATTAGGGCGCTCGCTTTGGGAACTGATGAGCCAGAAGCAGCGGGTTCGAATCCGCCGCAGAGTGTCATGAAGGGCATCCGGCCGTAATCCTTCAAGCTCCATCTTAGCCAATGTCCACCCTTACAACGTTAGGGCAGATCTTGACATGTAAAAACGGATCTTTTTAGTAAAACGAAGAACTGGTGACCTACACAACTTATCTAGAAGACAGATGCTCCTCCTATTTTTGTTGATCCCTTATGGATAGAAATTCTCTAAGAATGGATGCAGTTTATGAAAAAAAAACCTCTCTGCTAAATCTCCCACTATCAAATACAACATCGGAAACATCTGGGCAAAAGGGCGTTCTCAATTAAATAAATGCATTAAAAAGTTAGCACCGGTGTATCACTCAAAATTAGTTCAGGTAAATGGGCTGTGTCCAAAATATTGTCATCCTGAATGGTACATATTCAATGAGTATTTATTACATACACAGCAAACTACTAAATACCGTTTAAAATAATCTATAGTAAAATATTGTCTCAAATGGGGATGACAGTTTTATCCCACTCCCAAAGATTTACCTCTCCTCCCACTGTGTCCCTCAGTGGTGGGTGCTCAAACTATTTTTAAAAATTATTTCTTCCAAGTCGGAAGGTTGGAATGAATGAAATTATAGACCACTTTCCAGTAATTTACATTTTTCAGTGCATCCAATTCCTGTAGTTGTTCTTATTGAGGCGATTCAATCAATACCAGAGATCTCATGTGCACAATCGAAGTTGTATATATTGTATATATGTAAAGGAGAGACATAGAAGTTGTATATATTGTATTGATAAACTGGGTAGTCATTGATAGCTTATCAGAGGAAGTTGAATCGGCTGATCTGGACACATTTATTCACCATTTCAAAATTAATCTGAGTGAAGAAACACACA
>OMLC01042401.1:0-15554 GCA_900302585.1 Regalecus glesne
TTTCACCATTGACCACAATATACTTAGCAGTAACGTACAGGTATTACTTTGCTCCCATTGTTCTGCTTATAGTACCAGTCCACCCGCGTTGTGGATCGCACTTCCTCCCTCTTCATACAGGCAATGCAGGTCAGCTTCATGGGTTTTCCCAAGACTGCCTCTGTGGCTGAAGGGACATCCACACACACTGGCAGGCCCCAGTGGACTAAAGGCACAGACACAGGTAGTTGATAAACAAATCATCAGCTCAGCTAACTTCATAAAAGCAACCTTTGTAACTGATTTTCCATTCCATGTTGACTGGTGAAGAATTCTGTTGAAATCACATCTTTTATCGCATTTACTTAGTTGCATTGATGACTGACTAATCTTAACTGCTGTGCAGTGTTTGTGTCCTGTTCTGCCATCAAGGTTTGGCAGTGTTGATCTAAATGCACTTGGCTGAGCTTTGTAGAAGACTCATGCTGTCCCTGTCTAAGAGCTGGAGTAATGTTTCAAATAAAGCATTGGAATTTATTTATGCATGCCCATCTTGAACTTTTACAATCAAATGCATGCCTTGATGACAGCCACCACTGTCTCCAGTACAAGTAAACTCTCAACTGTGTCATCCCTTTGTAGGTCGTCAACCATTTGTACAATGGGCTTAGTCAGAGGCAAACCTTGAGCAAGTCAGTAACGTATTTAAAACCTAGTAGCAATTGAACATATATCACAGGATGGCCTGCATACAATTTGACAATACTGTGAAGGGCCAGAGGGAGAAAACAATACGAGTACACACCAAGATGATCCACATGAGTAAGCCTGGGTGGTGGCTACTGCTTAGGACCATTAGCCATTGGTGAAGTCATTGGATATAGGGACTGTATAAGCTATAGAAGATGGAATGGGAGGCAGATAAGTCAGATCAGATTTCTTTGTCTGACCCTAAATCACATTTTGCCCCCAAGAGCTTTTCAATCACATTACATTTTGTCCAACACTCGTCATTCTTAGGCCACCTAAATAAGGCTGGGAGGAGGAAAATCCTAAGGAAATAGAATTTCATATATATGTGTGTGTGTACACACACACGCGCGCGCGCGCACACACACACACGCGCGCGCGCAGCCATGCAAGCACGAAAAACACATTTTGAAGAGGACCCCTATATGGATGTCTTTCTGTGACTATTACAATACTGGGTCCTGTGTGCTTACATAACCTACAGGCCCCTGGGCAGATACTGTCAACATTGATTACATCTCATCTTTTTCTGAGGCCTGAGAAAACCAGATGGAAACAGACAGAGAGAGAGAGGGGGGGAGAAAGAGAGAGAGAGATCCCTAGGTTTATGCTAATTTGATGCACCCATGGCTAGCCCTCGTAACACTCGTTAATTAGCAACGGATGTACTGGTCAGTCATTCAGGTCATCTTTGGTTTTTAAAGCAACAAAAGTGTAAAAAAAATTAAAAATCCCGACATATTTTCTTTATTTTCGTCTTTATCAGTAATTCATCATGACAATATCCGTGGTTGATGGTAGTTATTTAAAACGGTTCGTTTCGGAGCAGAACGCAGAGGTTAAACGGAGTTTCACTCTTCGGGTCATGAGCGGTGCGGCTCTTAAACTGGTTTGACCATCGACCATTTCCGTATCTTCACCCGTTTGGTCCTCTTTACGGGTTACCACGGCAACAACAACCATAAAACAAAGAAAATACGCTTGGCGCTAAAACAAAGCCAACCAGCAGCTGACATTCAGCAAGAGACACCCAGACCATATTGGACAGCCTGCAACACTTACCGACCAAAGATAAAATCACCAGAGGGGTCAGCTGGACTCTGCTCGGTGGCATGGTGTAACTCGTTAGTGCTCCGATAAGTCTCCGTTAACTTTCCCAAACGCCTCTCAGCTCGTCGTCCTCGCTGGCGGTCGGCGAAGTTGTCGCCAAGATTCTCCAGACTTAGTTCAGGACCGAGGACAGCAGCCCTTCCTCCTCCGCAGACCAGGAAGCTGATAATATCCCGCTATACTCAGCACACTCCCCGTATCTCACTCGCGTCCGGTATCGATTTTAACATGGCGAACTTTTAACATGGGAGCTAAGTTGTAACGCGTCGAGTACGTCCCAAATGAGATGAAAGCGTGAAGAGACGAGTCGTGGTCAACGCTTTCTGTCTCTCAAACGACGTCCGGTCCAATGTCGGCCTGGTATCGATCACGTATTAAGACGCGGAGCGACCTTAGTGATCGTCCCCAAATCTGACTTGAGTCTGTTGCTGATGCACGGATTTCAAGCGTCGCTCAGAGAAAGGCGAGGACGCAACTAAAAAACAAGACAAGAAAAAAGAAAACCGTACGCACTCAAGGAAGTTCTGTCAAAATTTAGGACATTTTGGGAATATATTGAACCTTTATAAAAAAAAGATGAGTAATTGCGTTTCCCAACCGCGGCCGGCTGTCTGTTTTCACAATCAGCAGCCTTGGCGCTGGGTTTCAATGCGCATGCGTAAGTCACTCCCTCGACCACTTTATTGTTCTATGGATGTTATGTGAGGGGCGTCCAAGTCACTAATCATGCATTTCCCTCGAGTGTGTATTATTCTTTCCTCTCTCCTTCTTGTACCGCCCCCTACCATCATATCCATATACCAACTCTCAAAACTCACCTTAAAACTCAACTCTCCACAGATTGCCATGCCAGCCTGGTCACTTCGTTTTTAGAAGTGATATAATAAAATGCATCGAGGGCCGAAGTTTATTAACCAAGAGGTAACCGTCTGTAAATCATTGATCAAATGGCTTCAATGAGACTGCGGCACAGTGCTTGATGGATGTCATGTAACTTTCAAAATGGATTTGCCGCCTTCACAGTTGGAAGTCCTTGAAAGTGACTGTGATCAGAGGCTTTGGTAGAGTGAAAATTAAAATGTATAGGAATCTTTCAATATTCCAAGAGATGCTCTCCTGGTTGACATGAACTAGCATGTATCATTAGCAATGGTATGATTCAGAAACCCCCCTGAAAACACCACACATACAAGCACAGTTTAGAGTAGACATACATGATTTGTGCATTCGCATACACACACGTACACAAACGACAACAACCATACATACAATAGCTCCATATGTTACATACAAATCTACATTTAGAGCCGATCCACAATCTTCATGCACTCATTCCATTATCTGAATCTTGATCTCATGGACATTATCTATAGCTTTGGCTTACTGTACCATAATGATACTGTTGAAATAACATAAGTGGTACATCAGCGACCTGCTAATGTAATGCCGATGCTTCATCTTCTGCTGTAGAGGAATAAAAGGGTCTCAACCCTTTCCATTTTTTTTCTTTCTATTTTTCCCCACAAGCCATTTCCTACTACACGACTGTTATCCAGCAGATATTACCTCTGCTAAAGTTTGACTCAACTATCCTTCCCCCTGTTCATTCATTCTTTGTCTGTTTCTAACTTGATATGATCAACACAATGAAACTGTGTTTTCGAAGTGTTCCAGTTCATGTGGATAAATGACACAGGAAAAAAAATCACTTTTGTTCAAGTGGAAATTAACAAGCAAACCAGAACCTTTATTTGATACTCAAACAAAGCCCACGGTCTCATAACAAGAGGCCATCAATGACCCACCTGTCCTTCACACCCACATGTCTGGGTCTGAGGGAGTTCAAGAGCCTGGCAGGCAACACAATGTCAGCAATTATAGGGCCTGCTTTTTCCACTCATAGCAAGTGACATTTGCATGTATTGTTTTCAACAGTAATTTTCTGAAAACTCTGAGGTCTGACAGCAACACAAAAGAAAAAGCGTGGTATGAATTCCTTCCCAAGGTTTTTTTTCTTACATCAATGGACTGGCAGATATGAATTATACCCTCTCTTTTGAAAAGAAATTGTCCATCTTTTTAATCCGTCCATTTCTTTTTGAGCATATCTGGGAAGGGTCCTTCCTTGATGTATCCGTTTACTAATCACGACTATATTTAGATCACTGTAACACTATTATATGTGTGATCTGTTATTACTCTCTACTTATTATGCATGTGAATATGGCCCAGAAAAACGACCCTTCATCTACTCACTTGGAACAGTGAGTGAATCGAGCATGTAGTACAGTCACCACATCCCTGTAATCTCACTGTGCCAGCCTAGCATCTAATCTAGCAGCCAATGTACGTATATGCTATAATGAGAGGCTTACTCCCCAGAAGGGCAGGGTGAATAAAGGATTTAAGCATTCATCATGGATTATGTCCTATCAATTCTGGAGCATGTGGAGATATGTGGCTATCACATTAAATGAAAAAAAAATCAGCTCCATCCACTAATTTAGCTTCATAACTGTTTGTACACAAAGATGATGGAATCACAGTATCAAATGCATCAAAACAAAAAAAGGTGAACGGTCTGGTTTGTATATAGTCATCCTGTAATGTTGGATGTGTTATCAGTGTAGAAACCCCAGTGAAAAGGCAGCTGAGTGAGCGTTTGTGATGCTGCCTGCAGCAGGAGGCTGGGTCTCGGAGAAGCAGACTAAATATGGCAGGCCTAATGGAACTACATCTTGCTGATAAGGGGAGCCATGGCAACAGTGATGCACAGTGGCATGGTAACTAAAGGAGGCCAGTCTAGGATGACAAAAGAAAGCTTAAAGGCCTACTTTTTTTTACTGATCGGGGCAAAGAGGCCATTCGCTTTATACTTCCTGGAGGGCAAAACCTTTTCAAAATGAGGGCTGTCAGAAAACAGAATTTAATTGGTAAAATATTTGCTCTCATCTATCAAACCCTGCTTCCTGACTTAGTCTTTATTTAGAAGCTCAGCAAACATGACAGGAAGCAGAAGTAAAAAACCTAAAAATGAAACGCACTCTAAAACACTCACTGAAGGCAGGGCAACAGCTTTTGTAAAGAAAATGCTGGCAAAATAAATGGATGAACAATGAGTTAAGTGGTAGATGAAAATAAATGTATTCATGAAAGTTGAACTGAGACAGAGTGTATGTGTATTTGTATATATATATATATATGTGTGTGTGTGTGTGTGTGTGTATTTAAGTATGTGTGAATTTGTTTTGTGTGTATGTGTATGCTCTTGAATGAAATGAAGAGCAGCTTTCAAGGGATTTGGAAGTATTTCAAGATTACAAGATGGTTACAGTACACTTCAATCAATGGGACATGTTGGATATTATGATTAAAATCTGAACAGCAGCTCCTATGAAAAAAGAAAATGACTGGGTACTAGAGTGTAGACTTTTCTGACAAATCCTGGATTTGTCTCTAGTATCTAGTTATCCATGTTCAAATTTTACAATATGACATCTGGAATTACTTATGAATTGGTAGTCTTAACATTAATTATGCATATTAAAAACAGACAAACACTGTAACATTCCAGAAAATATTGCATGCAAATGAAGCTGAGGATATCTTATGAGATTAATAAAATAGACATTTTTTTGTATTAGCACACGACACAGGCCAGTAGAATTTGTTCTCAGTATTTAACCCATGGTACTTTACATCAGCAGTGAGCGCAACCACCACACAGCATCCGGGGAGCAGTTAGGGATTTAGCGTGTTGCTCAAGGACACCTCAACATGCTTTCTGCAGTGCCCAGGGATCAAACCTCCAATATTTGACACAAGACACAGGCCGGTGGAATTTGTTCCCTGCTCCTATACAATACAATGGGTTGAATGCAGAGAGCCCAGCTACCATCCAGCACCTGGGGAGCAGTTAGGGGCTCAAGTGTCTCGCTCAAGGACACCTCAACATGCTTTCTCTTGGGGCTGGGGATTGAACCACCAATCTCCAATTACTACAAAACTGTCCTACCTCCTGAGCTATGATGCCCCTTGAATGACTTGGTGGATATAAAAAAATACAGTAGGGCTAAAGGATATTTGGCTATGAATTACAAGTATTTTTGCTATGGACGAATGGACGTAAGAGTTATGAGCTGAAAATGCAGCTGTATACAGACAATATACTATGAATCAATACACGAGAAAAAAAATCCATGTGCGTGCATGTGCACACACACATGCAATGCAAACTAAAGAAAACACACAAGCATCAAAACATGAGTACAACACACCGACTTTCTAAAAATAACCCATGTGTTGATCTAGACAACTAGAGCAGGGATAATGTTGTTTCATCGCACATCATCACATGACGATTTACACTGTTCCAGTTTGACTGTCTGTGAGGGTTTGACATGGTGTTCAACAGCGACACTCGGACAAAGAACAGATCTGTGGCATATAGGAGCTAATCTAACTGATGAAGCACCAACTAAAGGTGCCGCTGAAATCCCCCCCCCACACACACACAGACTTGTATGGGGCATTGTGCTGCTCCTCCCCGAGGACCTGGCTCAGAGCTGTAGTCTAACACTGATAGCAAGTGAAGAAGACTATTCCATCTGACCTTCTGAAATGGCTCAGCGCCCACCACCCCCCCTTCAGAATATTGACTTTCTATTGTGGGGCCCAGAGATAACCCTACAGATGAAGCATCTAACGGTACCAAACCAAGAAACCACTCCTGCTGGATGAAGTAGTCTTTTTAAAAGGCTTTGAAGTAATGCTAGCTACTTTCAGCTAGCTCTCTAAGCTTCCCCTGTAGGTTAGACGGGGAGGTTATCAAATAAGCAGGGAAAAAATAACAGCTGAAAGTGAGAACGAGTGAGCGAGAGCGCTCGTAAGAAAGAGAGAAATGGAGAATTACAGTAGGATTACAGCTGAGCTGGAAAGCTGTCTTACTTGGAATCTAGTGATGGACGGGGACTACTGCGGAGACCTCCATGGCTCCTGACTTGGAAACTATTTGTACAAGGTAGCAGATTATGTAACATGACTACTTGATGCCAGAAATTATTTCTGTCTGCAATCATGGATGATTAAAAACAACGTGCTCAGTTATTTTAAAGCCAGCACATGATAAGACAGAGGGCATGCTGGTCACTCACCCCAAATAGATCCGTCTCTGTGACCTGATGTTAATAATTTTAAATTATCATTAAAATCGTAGCACGCAGACAAACCAGTGTGTACAGAAATAACAGCCCCAAGCGCACACACATGCAAGCTAACTGACACAGCACCAGAGGATCAGACAAGCAATGAAGGTAGGTGACCACAGGACAGCCGTGTTGTCATACATGTCAACAAACAGCAGGCAGACAAGCCAGCTGAGTGACCTGAGCTAAAGAGAGTTAGGGAATATTAGCAGCAAGTATAGTCGTAAACACTACGTTGTGTTTACACAAAAAGATTGAGAGAATAAAACGAGTATGAGAAATCACAGCGAGGGAATCACAGGGGGGAGATAAACAACTTGGTGTTCATTCACATTCATATGCAAGCTTCTGATTACAAAGTTCCCAAATGTCAACCATATCAGTTTCCCCTGCTATATTTTCCAGTCGTATCTGTCTCATTCATCCCTTCTTACTCGGAACATTATGTTCCAGTGGGTCTTAGTTTTCAAGAGGTTGACGATCCAACATTATACTAAGATCAGGATTCTGGCCAGCCTCACCCCTCAGTTGGTCAGAAACATGACTCTCTTGTGTACGGTTACCACAACCCCTGCCCTCTTCCAAATGTTGGCCATCACTCTGGCTGGCAAGAGTCCTGTCCTGATTCTAGTTGTCATAAAGAGTGTAGCCATCTAGGCCACAGTTGCCCTCCTTTTGCTTGTGCTGTGTGTAGCTGCTGTCTGCCAGAGTATGGTCTCTGTTCTGGACTTGTGAGTTGCTGTCCTGGCCCTGTCTGATCTGGCCTAATGTGATTTGCAGTTCATTGAGGCGTTGGAATACATAGTGTCTCTTCAACTCCAGCAGGACTGTTCCATTACGGCTCAGGCCAGACAATTGGGCAACTGGTGATCCTGTGTTCTGGATTGAAAACCGCAGAGGTGAAACATGGCAAAAAAGTATCATGAATCAAAACTGTGTACAGTCGAAAATGTATATTCATTTGTGAATTCTAACACGTGGTTGTACATTCAGGCAAACACAAATATACACACCTGTGCACGTGACAAAACCGAGATAATATTTACTCCCTCTCAAACAAACATAGATACAAAGGCCTGCCCACTCGTGCGCATGCACATGCGCGCACACACACACACACACACACGTGCACGAGAACATATTTTTCCTTCACTGGTGGGTACTTAAGAGTATAAATATGCATGCATAATTTTGTATGTGCCATCGCACCCACAGATACCACAATGTCTCTCATTACTATTATGTACTACAATGGCTGAAACTAAACCCAGTTGTTTCTTCGTTTAATACAGACTTGAAAACCCCCAGCTGTTTGGACATGGAAATAAAGGGTACATTATTCTTAAAGAAATCCATGTCATGATTGATGTTATACTTAAAACTGAAAACGATGTATACAGAGTGGTTGTTCCATCCTCTGCACTCAGTAAATCTTGTTACATAAGTAATAAGTGCTGTTCTACTGTATAAAAGTTTGATGTTTCTGATTTTCCATTGTGGTAATGATAATGATGGAAGACTAGGATATTTGAAGACCGTGGTCTGTTTAAAAATAATTGCAGTGATAATTTGTTGTGCACCTAAATTATATGATCCTTTAATTTTTAACTCATTGTCAAGAATTCTGACTGATAACCTTTTAAGACGTATAATTTGCCTCTCCGTAATACGCATGTGGGGAATGTAACTGTAGATTGATTTCTTAATTTCCAAGATTCTTTATACTCCAGGGAAAATACCTCATGTTTTTAATTATCTTAGAAAATATAGCTTTCTAATTAGATACCTCATAATGATTATGTACACGATGCTCTCTCTCCATTTGCCATGTGCTCAATTTAGCTCTCTTCTGTAGCTGGGTGCTCAGCTCCAGGAAATGCTCATTTAGACGATCTATCTCTTCCTCAATGCAAGACACCTGTGGAACAGAAACAAGATTATAATTGGCCGTGGCAAGAGTAATAAAAGGACAGTTGTCATGCTGTATCCTGGTTAAAAAACAGATCATGCATGAGCTGTGACTGAGCTCTACCTGTACAGGTTTACTTTTCGGTGACAAATCTGCAGAAAAATAAAAGGCATTAGTCTTGGGACAATGTTTGCGATTTAATGTAAGGCTTAAATTGTACCTACAATATTTTACACATTGCATTTAACTATATCACTGATAAGCATATTGTACATTATACTTGAATTTCAGTAAGAATAACCAAGTTATATTACCCATTATTGGTTTAGTAGAACACTGTTTGAGGTTGAAGATTAGGTGATCTAACTTGAAATATTTGTACCTCTGAAGTCTAGTGAGACAAAAAGGAATAAAGTGTACTTTTGTCACATGAAATTCATAAAGATTCAACTGAATTCTGCTGTAGACATTTCATTCATCACTAACCTACTAGCTAAGAGATGCTCAGTGAAGTGTTCCTCTGTGGGAACACTGAGGTTGAGAAAGTCCTCAACTAAAGCTCCGTGTATTCCTTCTGATTCTTCAAATTTTGACTGAAAGGAGAATATTAAACTATAATTTGCATGCATTAGTCAAAAGATAAAATACAAGACTTGAACAATATAAAAATACCTTAGCTGTATCCCATTTAAAAGACATATTGAACAACTGAAGGCTTAGGGCTGAAATGCCCTGATGCAGCACTTGCATAAAGCTCTGGGGTTTGGAGCCTAGTGGAGGGGAAAAATATCAAAAGCAATATTTTCTTGAAAGATTACGTGCATTAATTTTACAGGATGATTACCACTGCTATCATATATTACATACATGACATATCATCTTAGAAATGTACATAGTAAGATTGGCCTTCAGTACTATTTTTATCAGTCTCAGTCCATCTGCTTTCCCTTAAAGAGCCCATTAATCTTCAATTCAATTTACATGAATTCTGAGAGTATTGAATATGTACACATGTACATTCAAATTTCCTTTTACAGAGGTCACTTTTAAGTGTTTTTTACTAAACAGATCCCAATATGAAGATTTCCTTGGTCAGGCACTTCAGTTTATGTGCTCATTGGGAAGGGAGTGTAGAGAATCAGTGACCTCACAGTCAGGAACACAAAAAGATCGATGTGCCGTTATCAAGGTGTTGCTTGGATGAAAATCACTTTATAACATCTAACTGTTCTCACTCTTCCAAGAAGTTGCACTGAATGAATACAAGGTTGGAGCAGGTGGTTACAAAATTTTACATGTCACGATTAGTCCCCTTCGGGTAAGGACTTAGATGGAGCTTGGGGGGATTAAGGCTAGATTCCCTGCTGAGACCCCACAGTGGGTTTGAACCCACTGCTTCTGGCACAGCAGCTCCTGAAACAAGCACTCTAACCACTGAACTACAGTGGTCCCTTAGCTGATTATAAAAATGGAAGGACAGTTTAATCCAAATAATAGGTTAAAGACGTTTGGGTGTATCAAAATGAGCTACCATGTGAGGACACATGGCAGGAGTATTCAAAGCAGCTTACAAATGAGGAAATTATGCTTCTTCTCATATATTTTTAAAACCAAATAAATGCACTACTTTTTTACATCGATGTGTTGAACTAATCCTGTGTGAAAACATGGAAAAGTGCTACAGAAAAATATGGACTCTTCCACTAATTTTGGTTACCTGATGCTATATGGGCCATGGACTGAAGTATGGTGGCAATGAATTGTCCCACATGTTGAAGCTTGCCCTCCGACAGATAGAGGATTTGATTCGTTTTATCAAAATAAAAGTCCCCTGAGCAGTGCTCCAGCAGACCTTCATTGCAGCTGGCTGGGGATATAGGAAGTGACTTGGCCAGTAACAGAACCACAGGGGGAAACAGATGACACTTGCTTAGTAACTGCATCACCTGGCAACCAAAAAGGAAGATGGCAGAGTGCTGTGGAGAGAGGTTGTTCAGGGCAATAGGAATCAGGAGACCAGCAGGGTCCTCCTGGACAGCCTGCTCTGTGACAGACCAGAACAAACAGAATATTATTTATGGTTTGCATTGATGTATTGGGCTTTGTATACAACATAGTTAACATTGTTGGTGAGTTATTTTATTTAAGAATCAGTCGATACTGACACTGTTGTGGCTTTGACATTTAAAACATTTTCTCCATCTCTGGAGTCTCTTTAATATTGTAGCAATGCTAACCAGGCTTAGCTATGGAGCGATTCTGTAAAGATTGCTGGATCTCCTGCAGGGTCCTGGATAGTGGAGATATGGCTACAAGCTGAGACAGGTCCTCTTCACTTAGACAAGTGGCTGTGCTTTGCAGCTGGACTAAAAAAGAAGTGATATGTTAACACCACATATAGCCCTCATCATAAACAGGCTCAAAGTGAAGTATAATTTGGTGAAATATGTTACTATTTTCCATATATGGAAGGAAGTTCTGAAAAGATCTCTGCTTTACCTGAATCACTGGGAGGACCTCCAGTTTTGACCATGGTCACCGAAGAAAACTGAAGACATGTTCAAAGGGGAAATAATTCTGAGTTCATCTATTTACAAGGTTAGTTGGACAAAAATAACCACTGAAGACTGGCTGTGAATGTGGTACCTGCCCATAACACATCTGTGCATCACCAGGTTGTTTGTATCCAGCCTGTAGCTCATATTCTCTGGAATCTGCAATGCAGAGTGGTGGAGTAGGTAGGTCTCGGTTCTGCCAGTCCTCTCCTGTCAGCCTATGTAACAGAGTTTCTACCGACTTGAGAACAGCTCCCAGCAATGCTACAGAGGTATCCGCTGAGGTCGGTTGCCCATTTCCATCTACAAAACACAATATAATGTTCAGAAATAGAAATGGACACTGTCACTATTTGGTGATTGTTTCTTTAATGCAAAATATGTATTCCATCTTTTCCAATTTCATGTTTTTCGATGTCTGCTTATTGTTGCTTTGGAAAAATTAAGTCTGTCCCCCAAGAGCTTGGATCAAGTGTCCTAAGCATACAGTTTTACCTTGTTTATCTTGCTCTTCTATTTCACTTGTGGATGGTTTAACCCTCATAGAATTATGGTCTATCACCTCTTTAAGTAGATTAAACTTCTTTCCATCCATGTTCTCCCACACATTCTGAAACAAGATCCACAATTTAGGATGACTCAAAATTGATTATTTTCAAGATTATAAAAGAAGATCCTTTGCTCCTGGTCTTTTTCATGGTGACGTTGTATTTGATAGAGTGAAATAGCCAAATCTTTAATATACTGTAATTACTACATGTTTGAGGAGAAATTAAATTTAAAATCTTATGAATATGAATGCAAATTTTGATTGTTTTTCATATTTCAATTTCACCATCGTCTCACCCTGAGCGCATCAGTTTGCTGGCAGATTTTTCTGTAGAACTCCTGTGTGTCTTTGCGGTGGTGAGCCAGCTGTAAGGCCAGGTGAAGGTTTTGATCTTCCAATTTGTCTAATAGTGTCCTCACATTAAACTCCTCTAAATCACACTGTCCTAAATGAGTTCCTGAAGGAGAGCAACGCATATTATTGTTAGATGAGGAAGCAATCAAAACTATAAAGAAATCTATTAACATTTCTGAAAATATTTTAAAGCAGAATTAGCTAAATGCAGGGCACATAAAATGACATCTAAGGCTCTGTGTATGAAACAGGGCCCAAGCAAAAATACAGGTGAAAGCACAGTACACAGATAAATGTTGGTATCTCTGATATCCTTTTTGTAGTTTGGCAGCTGAAAGAGGGGTTGGATTAATATGGATACATAATAAACAGTTGGAATTGGGATGGTGGGCACTTCGATTCAATTCCTCTCACATCCTTTAATTGTACCTATTATCCTTTTGTCACAGATACAGGGGCCCATCAGAAGAGCTCCACATTCCTCCTCAGCAAAATGCATGATAGAAATCTGGAGGCAGTAAATTCTTTCCCTGTACCATCACCATCTCCTTCCAATTATACACTCCATTCCCATAGATTGTGATAGAACTACATTTATGTCATTTGAAACAGCATGCAAGAAGATCATTACTCAATAGACTGGCTTGCATAAATTACCTTCAGCATTCTCAGCTTACATCTATAGCTTACAAAGATTGATAATGGATAACATAGTTTAATCTAGAGCCTGACAGCGGAGTGGATTTTCAGTTCTGTCCCATCCCAATCCCAGGATTGATAACGCAATTGACTCCCATCCTGCGGGAATAGTGTGACCAGATGTCAGGCTCTATTAAGACAATTTGTGCTTGTGGGTGCATCCTATTAGACCAGACATTTACTTGGCCAGGGCAAGTTGAACTTTCCATGCATCATGATAAGCTCAACTGTCTTTGATTCACGTCAAATCAATAGCCACATATTTACTTCCTTTTTTTCCAACTAACTTGTTCAGAAAGTTTCATTCATTTGGTTTTTGCTGTTGGATTGATGATTTATTTTAGTGGGGTTAAATGCGTAGTGTGACTTCATTAAAACACAATTGGAGAGATGGATAAATGCGGATAGATGTGTCTGGGCTTAGACATGTTCTGCCAGTCTGGAAATAGTGTGCCTAGCATTTAGACTTGAGGTAGGTAGTCTTTTATGATGTTGTTGAGCAGAAATTCCATACTAACGGTTCAGAATGTTTGATTTAAAATGGTCTGAGAGAAAACTAGATTTCTGCTTCTCTTCTTGGCTTGGTATTCAGGTTTTAAAATATCTTGCCTTGGAAGGCAGACTTTAACCAGTCACTGGTCCTTTCAGAAGGTAGGTCTTCCTATTGGCATTTGCCCTGCCCTTCCTGGTTGCTTTTGATTGTAACCCTAACCCTTACAATCAACAAGAAGAACTTGAAATCGGTGCTTCGTGAGAACAACATTAACATAACTAAGATATTTGCTGTAAAGCAACCATTTTTACATGGTTAGATTATCAGCTGTAATATATGATTTGCAAGTAATACCTTGGCATTTTCTGGTTGTACAAAAGTGGGAGGGGCTGAAGAGTGATGCTGAAGTCCTTTAGTGGGAAGTGCTTAATGGAGTGATATGAGCCAGCAGAGGGAGAGGCAGAGGATTTGCATTCATTCCAGTGTTTAATGTCACATACTATAGCTTTGAGGGAAATTAATTCTCCATCTTAATCCTTGTATCTGAAAAAGTGTAGTATGTGCTTATAAAATCTATTTAACTCCCTCTATTATTTTCAATTACTGAGGAAAAATCCTGCTAATAAGATTTTGTGCCATAAAATCTGAAACACTCTTTATTGAACTCACCATAATGCAATAGCGCATACCTATCGTAGGTTGATAGACAAGGTAGGATGACCCAGGGACTTTGAATTAAAATCATTGAGCTGAGTCAGGGAACAAAGGATAACCCCTAAAGTCATTAGACTGTGATAGTAGCCATTATTGTTCACATCATCTGTCAAATGGGAAACCGGCCTCTAAGTGCAGCCTGGGCATGCCTGGTACCCAAACCAAGGCAAACGGACATTTAAATGCCCTACCAAGCACCATGAATAATGCAAAAGCTATTTAGCTAAACACATAAAAGCAAATTTGATGCAGTGTAGTGAATCGGATGACTGTCATGGAGCAGCCAGCTTTCAAAACTATGGCAAATATATCAGAAAACCTTGTCAGAGGATAATACAGGGCAACTATCACTTTATAGTCTGGGTGCCTTTTCTTTTGTCAAGTTTTACTATTTATTAGGTTTTCTTAAAGTGAACGATTTTCAAGTTGCCTAAAGTGGTTCCAAAAGGAAAAAAAATCAGTATTCTACATTGCATTAAATTAAACTCCGGTAATAGCAGCTTATAAGAGACTAAGCTACTGGGTAACTCTTATATATATTAATGGTCAACTCTCAAAATCCTAACACGACTTTAAAACATTCATCACCTCAACTGAAAAGGCCACATCTTATCCCAAATAGAATTCTGCATATCGTCCAGCCACCAGGCAAGAGTAAAAGAGAAAGACCAAAGTGGACATTTATGGACATGGTGAGGGACCACATGCAGGTGGCTGGTGTGACAGAGGAAGATGCAGAAGACAGGAAGAGATAGAGATGATGATCTGCTGTGGCAGCCCTTAACAAGAGCAGCTAAAAGTAGTAGTAATAGTTGTAGTAGTAGTAGTAGTGGTAGTAGTAGTAGTGGTAGAAGTAGTAATAATAGGAGTAGTAGTAGTAGTAGTAGTAGTAGTAGTAGTAGCAGTAGTATTAATAGTAGTAGTAGCAGTAGTAATAGTAGCAGTAGTAGCAGTAGTAGTAGTAGTAGTAGTAGTGGTAGAAGTAGTAATAATAGAAGTAGTAGTAGTAGTAGTAATAGTAGCAGTAGTAGTAGTAGTAGTAGTAGTAGTAGTAGTAGCAGTAGTAGTAGCAGTAGTAGTAGTAGTAGGAGGAGTAGCGGCAATAGCAAAAGAGAGATTCTTCCTTATCAGTCCCACAAGGGGAAATTTGCAACTCTCTTTATATGACCCATCCTATTATATATGAGCAGTTGGCAGCAACCATATGGCACCCAAGGAGCTGTTAGGGGTTCAGTGT
>OMLC01042402.1:0-23666 GCA_900302585.1 Regalecus glesne
GTACAAGGATACATGGAGGCACACACACACACACACACACACACACACACACACACGAGTCTCAAGTCTCAGATTTATAGTCTGCTACACATCTGCAATCAGGGGCAACAGAAAACTTTATTTATACAATGTCATGTCACACTGCATAAGAGGCCGTCGCTGAGCGCCGTGCTGTGGCTGCACCACTGCTCCTGTACAGCAGGATGGGCTGAATGCAAAGAACACATTCTACCAGTCTTCCTCACACGGCAATAAAACTCTCAAAGTGAATACAGAATCAGGATGTGATGCCAGTAGGACTTAACAGGATTTCCAGCCTGCTGCGTTGAGCCAACACACATCCATCATTCAGTGATCCGAGCTTTTCACTGTCCTTTAACTGCCTGGTATGATGGATGCTGATCTCATACCCTCGGGTCACAGCCAAGAGATGGGACGTTTAGATCATCTTTGCTCGCCATCATATTGATGCAGGGGGACGTTCCGCTGATCTGGACATAGTCCTGATGGGTCGGTGGTGAAAGTTGGTGAAAATTTAAAAAAAGACATTAAATAAGGTTTAATGGATATGCCACTCCATTATTATTATGATGATTATTAATAATCATCATAATAATCTCTGTCTCATTGTCCAGTTAGGTACCAAAAATCTATTTAGGCCTTAGATATTGAAAATGAACCCTTATAAGAGTTGTCACCAAGTTAATTGAAGTATAATGATGATACATAGCATCAAGCTCAAACGCTTTATCTGCGGGGCAGACCAATCTATTATTAAAAAAACATAAATTAATCTTTACTCTGAGTGTCTTGGATTTATCCTCAAGCCTCACCTTTAGGATATTTCACACACTGTTGCTGACATCTACTGGCCAATCAGCAGTATGGCAGTCTAAGATGTTTTATTTACATGACGACAGGTTGCAAACTGTATGCTGGGACGTAAATCTCATATGAGTACAGATGATGTTAAAACTGCTCTTTTTAGGGCCTGTGGTACTCCACTCCATACAGCCAAATTATGGTGCAGTTATAGTAAAGCAAAGATGAAAAATCTGCTCTCACAACCTCGCTCAAGCTTCCAAGATGGACAAGTGCAGGTTATTAACTGATTAAAAAATGTAATTACAATGGTTTTAACTGAGTCCACACAAGGTATCATACATGTATGTCTGTGTTTGTATACGCAATATAGTTGTGTTGTGATTTTATCGTTTAAAAAAATGGACCCGTGTGGAAATAAGTAAGATTCGGTTTGTATACCAATACTATGGCGTCCGCTTCAGCTCAATATAAAGATTCCCAATCGCTTTCAAGACGTAAGGACATCAGCGCCGCCATGTTTACATACTTGTCATTAGCATATCCCCGCAACAGGAAAGACTTCGGCGGCGAACGGGTTAAAAGTCCATCCGCGGTTCACGACGATGCCTCTTCTCCTGCCCGTCGCCATGAACAAATGAATTCGCGGGGAGTTAAATATCAATTTCACAAAGGGGAAAGAGTGCTGTGTTTTGAACCAGACCCGACAAAGGCTAAAGTGTTGTATGACGCTAAGGTAACGTTTAACAACCGCCTCTTGACGGAGTTGCTCACTTCAACACAAGTAAACAAACCGCGCCGCGGCTGGCGGGCGGATGTATTTTGCAAAGATGCGTGAACGGGGGACTCGCTAGCTAGGCCCCGGTAAGCTAGTTTAGCATGTTAGCTGCTACCTCTCTCTTCCTCGGGTTCGGGTTGGTTATAGTCCCATAGGGGTGGACAGAGATTTGATTTTTGACAAGCGTGTTGTACTTTGACCTTTATTGTACTATCCGTTGCTGTTCCTCTGTTCTTAATCTTTGTGTTGACAGTTTGCAGTAGCAATGCAGTGAGAGGTTCTGTCATGCCAAGCATGAAAAGGAAATTTAATTGAGACGTGTACCTTCTTTCCAAGGTCACTAAATGTCCAGAGAAAGACAACGCTGCTTTAAGTCCTTGCTGTGAATGGATAACAATATTGGTGAACCATTCTGTTATTTTGCCATTTTTGAAATATCTGCTCTTGTAACACCCTCCTTCGGTTGAGGTAATGCATGTCCGTGCGATAAGAAAGTTATAGCTGTGGTTCGTCGTTTGTCAAATCAAAGGGCAAACAAAGCAGTAAGATTAAATAAACGTATGTAAATATCTCAAATGAACGATTTTTTGTAATTGTTTCTTTTTAACGATATGATTTAATGTAGCAGTAAATTACTAAACTAAACGTTATTTATTTGGGGCACTTTAAGGTGGATCTTAGATTTACGTTAGCTAGCAAATCTACCGTATCTCTTTAGCAGGCCTATTTGGTTTTTATTGCTTCATATTAATTTAATCGACAGTGTTTTTTTATTTCATTTTCTCACACAGGTCATTGATATCTTGTTAAGCACAGATGAACATGGAAGGAGAGTCCCAAAGTACCTGATTCACTTCAACGGGTGGAACAGGAGGTATCTAGCTTTGACCAATATGAATAGCAGCAGGCTCTGTTGTGTTGTTTACTGATCCAAACATCTACAATGGTACACATGTGGCAGTCTTTTTTAGCTCGCATCCACTGTAAAGTTATGTAATGCTATAACCTGCCTAACACACCAGTTGCAAGCCATGTAGGTTCTGTGTAGATGTGATTAAAAAAATATATTCTTATTACAGCTGGGATCGTTGGGCAGCAGAAGACCATGTGCTTAGGGATACTGAAGAAAATCGGGCATTGCAACGTAAATTGGCACGCAAAGCAGTGGGTCGCATGTAAGTTCATGTCAAGTTGGTTATATTTGTATGGCCCATTTGCACAAATTTTCCATGGTGGAGTTTACACTAACACATATATCCTATCCTTAGGCATTTGCACCATTATACCGCTTAATTGATTTGTGTGCGTGTATATGTGATGTATGTATGTATGTATGTATGTATGTATGTATGATATATATATATTCATTTTGGGGGGCATTTTCCACCTTTGGTTGATATGATAGTTGAGCAACTGGAAAGCCAGGGCAGAGACAGGGATTACATACACCAAAGGGCCCAGGTTGGATTCAAACCAAATGGGGAATAACTTGGTTGAGCTGTGCATTTGTGTCCTATTATGTCCTATTATCTATTGACATTTTCCATTAGGAGTATGTGATTCTGTTCCCTATCTGTGATGCAATTGGTCTTTTCTGTGTACTATTGCGCAACAACTGCGATGGTGGGGATTGTGTCACAAATTGTGATTACTCATTCATGGATGACCTGAGAGGGAAATTAGACACACCTTGGAATAGCAATTTGACTAAAATGGAAAGAGTCTGTCTCCTTCAATTTTCTCAACAACCATTCATTCATTCGACTGACTTCACAGTTGGTGGTCTGGACAATTTCATACTTGTTATCAGATTGACTTGTTTGAGGCTAGCTTAAAGGAGTCACAATATGGGCTTTAATGGAGCTTTGGGGATTAAAGCCAGATGCTCCTCCTGATGCCCTGCAGTGGACACAAACTCGCTGCCTATTGCTTGTCAGTCAGTTCCCAAAACGCCCGTTCTACCGTTATCCCCAGGGTGGGCTACCTTATAATATAGGCAATTTGTAGTGTGTGTGCTTTGCACCTGTATGCTGTATCTTCCGTTGTATTGATTGTCATTTTGTTTAGGCGTGTGATGTTTTGAATCTATTTTTGCGTAAATGGGAGTTTTTTTCCAATATTATGCAGCCTCAGTATGTTGGTGGGTGGGCCAACCAGCTTGCAGAGCAACAAGAAACTGCAGCTCTGCTCTTGGCTATGTTCACATTTTAGAGAATGCAATGAATATTTTCCTCACTAACGATGTATTATTGCACCACCTAAGACCCATCTATTATAAACGGAGCACCTATTGTTAGGTAGCTAGCAGCAAACAGTTTGCTAACCTTAAATCCACGACATAATAAAAATGTATCCGTTGGAATTTTTCAGAATATTAAGGCCTACTTGGGTTCGATGAATGCCATGCCGTACCCTTTTTATGCGATGCAGTACCCTCTTGGTGCTCAAGTTTTGCTTTGTTTAACCAGCGCAGCATATTTGCGAGGTCATGCAAATAGGGGTGGAATAGCTCAGTGGGTAGAGTGGTCACCTGGCAATCGAAAGGTTGCAGGATCGATCCCCGGTCCTGCACATAGCATGTCGAGGTGTGCTTGAGCAAGACACTTAACCCCCAACTACTCCCCGAGCGCCATATGTTGGCAGCTCACTGCTCCTATACAATAGGTTGGGTCAAAAATGCAGAGAAATCCACATTTCCCAATCCAATACCGTAGGTGTATTTCACATCTCAACCCGAGTAGCCAATGATAGCAACTATAATAACATCATGAGAAGACACGTTCTGTTGAAATCGATACTTGTTTGTCATTTGTGAAACGATAGTTTATAATGAATAAATAGCTGTCCCGGGGAAGATATCTGTTCGTCTTTCTATTGTCCCTGGGATAACGGAGTATTGTTAGTCTCGAGCAGTGCACTTACTCACCAGGCCAGGCTATCATAGGTCCATGACTTTGTATCTCGTTTTTTGTTCAACAGTGTTGAAGTTTAGCTCACTAGTCCTTTGTTCCATCCAAAGATAAAGCAACTGCTGAGAAAGTATGGTTTTTTTTTCTTATCCTGTTGGCAGGAAGAGGAAAGGATGGGGGAAGAGACGTCGTCGTCAGTCTGGTATTAAATCTTCTCTGAAGACTCTCTCCAAAGAAGATGAAAGTGATGATACAAGTAAGAGGTCTATTGCTTCTGTCTCTCTTTCTGTCTCATTACAGGCATTTAGCAGACGCTCCTATTCAGAGTGACGTACAACAAGTGCATAGGGTCAAGGTCTCCTTTTATAGAGTCCCCTTTTATTCAGAGCACAATCTCTCTTATTCTGTTTCCAGGTTTGATTTCATCTTCGGAGAGCAGTGACGACGACGACGACTCAGACCCAGAATCTTCAAACAGTGGGGACAGCAACTTTTCTGAAGATCTCAAGAAAATGGTAAAGTGTACCAGCCCTTTGATCAGACGAAGGCAAATTTGCCCCTCAATGCCAGTTAAATTAAAACTCCCTACTCTAACTTTTACAGTTAGATTACATGCTACTATACTGCACTTCATATTTACATTCCAGATTATGAAGTGAGTTTGTTGGTTTAAACGTTGTTTATAAGTTCAAGATAAGAGCATGTCGCATATGTAGAGGAGGTGAGGTTGAGGCCAAGACATGATTTTTTTTCAGGACCGGGTGACTTGAGGTTTGTGCTGAAGAGATAAGTTTGACTTTGAGCATTTGAATGACATTTGAAAATATGAAGCTATTATTTATCACACCTGATGATAAATTTTGGGGAATATGAAGGATGAATTTATTATATCTAATGTGATAAATTGGAGTAGAGGAAGTTTGAATTTAATACATTTCATTTGTATTGGAAAAGGCATAGGTTTGATATAGTACACATGATAAATAATTTAGTACTTTAAAGGCTCTTTTGGCAGTTGTGTAAATGTGTCTTTCATCAAGTCTTAATTGCAAGAAAGGCCTAGCTTTAGACCTTACCAGCTGAGACCTGTTAATCCTGATGAAGCCTAATTCAAAACCTTGGTTCATCAGGCTTAATTTCAAGTCATTGTTGACAGTGTGAGTGAGGGAAAACATTTTATATTGTATTTCAAGTAGTTATATAAGTTTTTTGAGTAATTTTAAGACAAAGGATACTCTTGTAAAAAAGTTGTAACCCCCATATTCACTCCGAATGCTACAATCCAGGTGCCAGCTGTTATCTGGCACCTGGTTATAAGTTATCTGGTGCAAGGCTACACGTGATTAGTATGCAGCTGGACAGTGGAAAAGTGCAGTGTGCTCACATCTAGTTAAATGCTGGATACGCGTTTCCTTTCAAGAGCAAGCATAACTATAAATGATGATTAACTTGGATTTCTCCAAAGAGCTGTACAAATAATAAAATGATAATGACTCACATTAGTAAAATATATAAAAGTGAGATGATCAAAATATGAAACATACAATACAAAAAATGTCATGTGCACTCAAAATCAGATATTTGTTGGATAACTGTAGTTTAGGACTCAGGCCAGACTGATGCAAATAGATGTATTTTGAGTTTATTTTCTTATGAATCAACTGAACTAGCCTCTCAAACTTGTATAGGAAGACAATTCTAAAGAGGAGGGGCTTGTTGATGAAAAAACCCTGCCCCTTAAATTCCCTTCTCCAAATTTAATTCAGAAAAGTTTACATTTGGACACAGTAGGTTTTTATTTGACGGCAGTGCTGTCCTTTGCCCTCCCTCCACCATGCACCCTTTCCCAGTCGTGCTGAATAGACAGGCTGCAGGATTGAAGATATGTTTCTCATCTGTCTGTTACAGAGGGTAGAGCAGGAAGATCATCAAAACAAGGAACACATAAAGAGGGAGACGGAAGACAAAGTTGCCCTCATTGACATTGACATCCCAGACATCCTGAAAAAAAAATTGGAGGATGACTGCTTTTATATCAACAAGAGGAAAAGGGTACTCGGAGCAGAAAAAAATTAAGCTGCTTTGTACATTATTTGTGTGTGCGTGCGTGCGTGCGTGCGTGTGTGTGTTTTGTTGAATCCTTTAGCTATGCACATGGACCATAGTTTAGATTTTCACTCAAAATACAATGCATTTGAAAGCAGGCTGTTTTATTGTGTATCATAATTCAACAAGCAGTTGAACATTATAGTGGCTTTCATGTGTAGTTCCCAGATACTGTAGAATGCTGCCACAGTTTGAGATGGTATTTGATTTGTTGCATGTCTAAAATTGCTGCCCCCTCTTCTCTCCCAGCTTGTGATGGTTCCATGTCAGACAAATGTGGTCCACATCTTGGAGTACTATGTCAAGCACTTTGCCATCAACAAAGCCTTCATGGTCAATGAGCGGTACCGTCGTCATCAAAACAGCTCCCAGAACAACCTCAACCAACACCAGGTCCCTCCAGAGAGGAAGTGAGTCTTCAGGGACCCTGAAGGGGTTCACTAGAGTTTAAAGCTTGATTAATAGGTTAGCTCATGTTGAAGATGTAGCCTTATTCAAAAGAATATTGCCCCTGTTAAAATTAACAGATAAGCACTATAAGCTTTTCAATTTCAACAATATTACTATAGTATATAGCAATATTATATCTACTGTAGACCCAAGGGATTTGCTTATGGTCTGTTGAAACCAGAAAAAGGTACACCAATGCTAGTGGCAATTGTGGGAGCAAATAATGTCTCTCCTTATGCAGATAGAAGCATTTCTGTAAATTGAGATAGAACTGAAAGGGTTATTGAGGGATATAAATAGCGTATAAAAACCACTTGGCGCTTTGGCAGCTCAGTGATAGAGCACGTGGCTCCAAGTCAGTGTAGTGGGTTTGATCCCACCACGGGGCATTAGGAAAAGGGCATCTGTCCTCAATCTCCCATGCATACTCGGAAAGTGTTAGGGATATCATGTAAAGCGCTTTGAGTGGTCACTCAAGTGGTAAAGCCCTATATTAAAAATCATATAAAAAGGCCCAAGGTACTGGAGGCAATGGGCTTGAACATTTTATTAGTGTCTCCGTTTCTTTTTTATGCTTCTTTTTTTGACAACAACCAGAGATTAAATCCTTATTTGGCTTTAACATACTTAAAAATGAAGTAACTTGATATGTTCATCTACAAAAGATCGTTCTAGTTATGATGGGTAAGATCTGCTGCTGGCATGGCCATACCATTTCACAATTTGTTTGTTTCTATCTTAAGTGAGGAGCTGTGTAAGGAAATGGTTGATGGCCTCAGGATCACGTTTGATTTCACGCTACCTATGATCCTCCTGTTCCCCAGCGAACAAGCTCAGTTTAAAAAGGTCAGCTCCTCCAGGCTCTTCCTGGCCATCAACGAAGCCCCGCCCTGTTCCAGCAAGTAAGTACATCATAGTGCTGCATTCGCATGGAAGCCAATGAACGGTAGACAGCAAACTGGAAATCAATATTGCGGATGAGAGCAGGTTGGTAAAAAAGATGACACTAGTAAATTATGTAACAGTGGCAGTCAGCACTGCCATCCAGTTGAAATAGTTCAACTTTTTGCCATCCTCCATCGTGGAATAAAACCAGATCTTAATATAGCACAGCACAAAACAAAGGATGGTGAGATCATTTTATAGGTATATGAATTGACAGAATTACTGTATTGGTCAATGAAACACAAAACATGTTTTTGCTATTTCATTTTTGTCTACAAACAATATATCACTATAGTAATCAATTTTAAGTGTCCTGCCATTCCATTGTGCAGCGGTTAGTTTTTCCCATTCCATATTGCCAACTGCTATTTACAGTCTCCCAGATTCCATGTGAATGCAGCATGAGATTACAAATAAGATCATGAAGGTATTTTTGAAACGAGGCCCCTCATCCCTAAGTGAATTAGTTTGTAAGTTTTTAGTCTTAGGGCAAATCCTATGAATATCAACCTTATCTCTTTCATAGTTAATTTATCTCGCACTCAAAGCGAAAGGAAAAATTGTCCTGTCTTGATCTTGAAGACCTTTGGTGGTCCCCAGAGAGCATTATCCCCTAGCATGTCAGCAGTCCACATTGCTTATCAATTTTCACAATTGTGCCCTATCACTTGTTCCTGTCTGAACCATCTCTCCCCAGCATCCAGCGAGAGCGCAGCCCAAGTCCACCAGGACACAATCCTCCCACCCCTCAGTCGACGGACAGCCAGCCGGCCCTGAGTGACATCTCTGCCACAACTCCCACCCTGCCTACCGCCACCCCTAAACGTCGACGCCATCCTGACATGGACTGCATATCATATCAGTCACAGTCACTAAGGCGCTCCACCAGGAGCAACATGGCGGGCGATAGGCTGGCTGAAGGGAGCAGTGGAGGTGACTGGCTTTGATTTACTTGACCTTTCAAGTTTGCCAAATGGATTCAATTGTTTTGCATCATTCAGAATAGTAGATGAATGTTGTAATACAGCTAAATCAATTCCAAACAGTATTCCAGAATTTTAGTCAGTCTTTTTATTTATATATATATATAGTGGAGATATTCTGAATTCTTTTTTACAGTTAATTTGTCTTAAAAGGTCCCATGAATTTTCTTATTATTTTTGTTCACAAAATGATTTTTTCCCCCCCTAGGTGGAGGTAGTACCACATCACTGAACCCCAAACGCCGACTGGCTGACTCCCATTCTCAACCAAAATTCTTTCTAAATCTGGATAGAAGTAAGCAGACATTTTTCATCAAATTTTGGATAAATGTAACAAAATTTACATGTTGATTATCATGCAACTTATTTTGAATTCTGATTGTTTATTAATGCATTAAAATGCATATGACCATTAATCAGATAACCTTTTCTCAACGTCAAATGCTATATAAGAACAAGTCCATTTACATCAATCCTCAATCAATGATTTCAACACCATCCATGTACCTCACATGGGTATTGTTGTTGTAACTGAAGCATTGTTCCAGAAGATGGCAGTATCCTACTTTCTTGCTGCATTGCACCTTTCTCTCTAGGAAGTACAACGCTTGCAGATTATTAATTTTTGTTTGCCACCTGAATAAGCCTGCTCGGTCTGATATCTTTAACAAAGTGGAAGACCGGTAAATGCATTGAAGAAATGCCAACCCCCAAAAACATCTCCCTTGATTGTGTCCTTGCTATATAATGTGCCCATTTCTCTTTAACACAATGTGTGTAACACAATGTGCTTTTCATTTTGTCTTTCTTCATGCAGGAACTCCAGTACACAGTGGCTCATCCTCTCCATTGCCAGTGACACCCAGCAGGGACGGAGGCAGGCCTTTCTATGGTCTTGAGAGCCGAAGAAACAATGAACTAAATGAGGTGATTAAATTATATGACAGTATTTTCTCAATTGTTACTGGTGAGTTTTCCTTTCGCATTGCCCACTTCTAAGGGGAGTCCAGAGATTAGCTTTATGGAGTTTAATGTCTTACTCAAGTATACATGGGTAATAATGGTAACAATGTGAGGTCCCTTTTACATGTCAAAATTAGTGCCCACATTGTGGGGGTGGACATGGACTTTATGGAGCTTGGGGATTAAGGCTGGATTCCCTTCCTGACACCCCACAGTGGGTTTGAACCCATTGACTCTGGCTATCAGTTCCCAAAGCGTGTGCTCTACCCCTGAGCTACTGCACCCCCTACCAATAAACAATATTAATGAATAATTAATTTACATATATGTAGCATCTCAGTGAAGGGGGGAACTCAACTCAACCACCCTTGATATGTAGCACCCACCTGGGTGATGCATGGCATCATATGATAAAATGAACCTTTCAGTTATAGGATGACCTCCCTGCTTAGAATGACACGCTACTCCCTGGTTATGTCCGGTTACAAAGCAATTTTCTTCAAGGCCTGTTTTAAGTTCAGGGAGAAAAAGTTGAACAAAAATTTATATAAGATTTATTATACACACATACTATCCGTGATAGCCCTATCCATATTGGGATTCCGGATTTTTGGTAACAGTTGCATTTTTATTTTACATTTTTAGAGAAATGTTCCATCTTTATGCGTCTAACACTGGTCATGAATAATCTAGAAGGTGAATTTTAAGATTTCTATGTTTTCAAATACCACTTTATTCCATAATCTTTTAGTAATGGTGTTGGGCTTCTGCTCTAATATATTCTGAATTTGAGCACATCCTTAATCAGACTCATTGGTAATTTCACACATGAAGTACAAGTTTCTTTCACACATTCAATTATGCATGATGGTAAAGGATGTCCGAAATCTTCAAATGCAGCAGAAGAACTTGTCACATGCAAGAAGACAATTTTCACTGTAGTATTACATGGTAAATGGACTTGTTCTTATATAGAGATAGAATGTATAGTTGTTAATTTTTATTATGTTCTTTATAACGTATGTCGAAGTGGTGTTTAAAGTTATTTTTTGACCCTACTGCACAGGTGCTGAGCTGGAAGCTTACTCCTGATAACTACCCTCTGAATGACCAGCCCCCTCCACCCTCCTACCTCTACGGATCACAGCATCTGTTGCGACTTTTCGGTTTGTTGCTTTAAAGTTAAATTTTAATTTAGCAGAAGCTTTCATCCAAAGTGATGTATATTTGAGAGTTGGCTCAACACGAGCAAGGATCTAGTCAGGAGTGAACTATGTAAGTGCCCCAAAGCTAAGCTCAAGTCTGACAGGAGGTAGGTGCCATCAGGCAGTGCCCCAGAGGCAATGTACACAGTAAGTAGAAGTAGAAACCCCCCCATTAATTAAGTTGAGTTTAAGCACAGAGATATTCACAAAGGAGCTGGATTTTTAGCCTTTTCCTAAAGATTGAGAGGGATTCAGCAGATTGAATGGAGTTTGGTAGTTCGTTCCGCCACTGGGAATTACATAAGAGAAGAGCCTGGCTAATGACTTAGGGCCCTGTTATGTCTCGGGAAGTTTTGTAGTATTTTTGACCTTTTGTTTCCTGCTCAATTTGCTCAAAGTAGCTATATTCTAGTTTACTTTCCCTTCACTAGCTCATTTCCTCTCTTCCAGTAAAACTTCCTGAAATTCTGGGCAAAATGCACATTCCTGAGAGGAATCTCCGAGCCCTGGTCAAACATTTGGAGCTGTTCCTCAGGTAACTAACATCAGTTTTAACTAGCTATTAAATTGTCCTCAGAAAGTAGTTGTTGAACCGGAGAGCTTTTACTGAGCAACAATAGGACAAATATTATTTTCATTCGGTTCAATAAAACAAATGCATCACAGCGTAAGACTATAGCCCTGCCACAGATAAGCATCCCAAGATTATTCTTGTGGGTAAAGAGTGAAGAGGGATTTCTGCATCTCTTGGCCCTGATGGCTTATCACCAATTGAGTGTCTCACCATTGAGCATTGTATTGTACAGCCAGGAGGACTGTTATGGCATGAAATTATGTAAAAACAATACCTCCTTTGCAGAATGTGTGTGTTTAAAAAAAACACAAAGTGTCTCTTTGGTTTTGGGGACATTATAAAGTCATTAAATGGCTTATCATCTGCACAGTTTGTTTAGCATGCACTGACCTTGCAAAGCAGTGTAACTCCCTGGAGCCATCAGTAGCAAGGGGGGTCCCTGCTTTGGATGTGCGCTGGGAACGTTGAGAGTGGTGCAAGTCTAGAGCGCATTGATATGCTGACACAGAAATAGAAAAGATGTGCAGTTATGCTCAAAGGAGAAAAAAAGTAAATGGTCACCCTGAGCAAAGCTATGCTGTTATCTTTAGACCGACACAAACTTGCACGAACCTGGATACGCACTTACTTGCCTCCTAACTGAAATATTCCCTGCAGAAAAGTTGCAAGGGGCTCATATTCCATTCTAAGTGCTTGCAGTATTTTATAGATTTACTGCTGGTAGAAGTAAAAGTCAGCATTTTCTGTACACTACCTTTGCAAGTGTACACTCCAGATGTTCAAAGAAAATGGGTGAAGCAATTTTCCAGTAGCTCTGTGTACGAGTTTGTTCACTACCAATACTATTAGATACTGAGGTGTTTTTGCATGCCTGTTGGATATACAGATTGCAAAAGAGAGAATAAATTAAGAAAGGTAGTGAAGAATAGGAAATAGAGATTCCTTGTTCCTTAAACCCTATTCACATGGGACTAGTATACCTGGGGACCTCATGTGATGTAGAAATCACCCACATACATTTGCGTTTCATGTGGAACATTTGCACAGGATAAAGGAAATCTATATTTTGTTTGAATTTATTGACATTTTTCCGAATAGGATTGAAAATGTCATGGCTGCATGTAATACCCACTTCCTGTACTGTACCCTTTTTTCTTCTATATTGTGCATGATCTCCGTTCATTGTCCCCTTAAATTACTGCAAGGTTACTATGATTTTATGTACAGCACTGGGATTTTATATTTTACAATGTATCACCTTATTAGAGAGAGAATCATTTGATTATTTTGAAGAAGAAAGTGTAAACATAAAATAAAATAATGTCACGATATAGCTACAGCAAATTCAAAACTGTTTTGAAATGAAGATTATTTGATGTCATGGGAATTTTAAACAACAAAACAGAAAAAAATTGAAGATTTGTTACCAAGGCTGGATAGGATCCTAAAACAATGGCTCTCAATTGTGGTTTTATAAAGAATCATCATTGGCATCTTGTCCAAAGTATGCAATAATGCCATTAGGGGAGTATGATCTACTCACAGGTGATAATCGGTAGGTGAAAACGGTAAGAAAAATTTGAAAAAAAATTGAAATTGAAAAAATAAGAATAACTAAAGGGGGCATGAATGTCTCTGCTTTAGATGCAGTGGACTGAAAAAAGAAAGTAGTGCAGAGAACTGAGTGATAACTGTTTTTCTTTCTTTATAAATAACAACAAGATTCATTGCCTCCTAGGCCAGATGCAAACTCATCTTAAACAGCACCTTGACCATTGGACAATAAGACTTATGCAATACAAATTCCTCATTGTTTCAGGTGGGGAACTCTTCTTGGCAAAGCACCCCACATAGTCCCCTACAGCAAGGGAAATGCGGAAAAGAGAGGCTTTTAATTTACTTCTGTGGAAGCAGTCTGTAAATCACTTCAGCTTTCCCACGTCCCAGTTGCTTTACATTGAACATTACTCAGCAAAATCACACCTACATCTAGGCTGGACTGAAGAAAGTGAAGAATCATTTTAAAGAATAAACAAAAACCTTTTGTGCATCTGCTTCCTTTGGCTACTTTTAAGTCTTATCAATCAGTATAGTGTTTTTTTTCCTTCTTCTAAGTCCTCAGTGTCCAATATTTAGTATAAATGTGACAGTGGTTTACATGGCAGCCAGTTGGGAAAATCCTACCATTTTTCTGCATCCTAATAAGCCGCCCTTTAGAGAAGTAAGACTTCTGTAGGACATTTACAATATGCCGGTGGAACCTTGTGGGAGACCGTTTGCTTTCATGTCTCGCACTCTGAGATCACTGTCGTGACAGATTGTGAGATGCGCCGAACGGGCAAAAACTGATTGATGTCACAGAGACTGAGGTGAAATGCATTCTGGGATTTGGCCACAGTTGATCTCTCGCTCTCCCTTTCTCTGCAAGAATGATTGAGATTAAGAATGTGTCTGTGTGCGTGCGTGTTTGTGTGGGCATGCGCTTCATCATGATTTACAGTCCATACCCCCACAGCAGTTTGCCTTGCTTTGTCTCTCATCTAACTTTGGTGAACATTATCCAAATTCCCAGACATGGGAATTTGGAGGATCCTTTTAAAGATTCTAGTTTTAGTCCACAAACTCCCCAAATGTCCTATCCTTATATTGTGGAACTAGGCTTAGTTAAACCAGTCTCGCATTTTATTTTGCTAACACCTTAAGTACATAGCTTGTCATTGTGATGTGGACTGGAGGGATAAACGTTGTGTCCCAACGCCAGGTTGCCTTGTTTGTCGTTAGTTGTCAACGCTTTCTTAATTTCTCCTCTGATGAGGATAATTTGTTTGCATTGAGATTAGGAAGGCCGGTGGAGCTAAGATGAGATGGCAAGATTTAGAGGATTTGGCCGAGTAGCAGATACTAAGAAGATTCCGGATTAGTTTTCCCCGCTACTGATTAGATAGGAGGGGGGGGATTGTCCCCTTTCATTCTATCTCTATTGCGTGTTCATTCTCTCATGTTTTTAGTGTTTAACCCTCTGTGATTGATGGAGTGATGGTGGTAAAGGGATGGATAGAGGGCTTTTCCTGTTCCATATATACCCCCAGACAGAGGGCATGGGGTCTTGGATTTACGTGGAATGAGTGGCGATGATATCTAGGAAAACCAGCAGGGGGAGGCGAGCAAGGACATGAAAGTTTAAACATAATTTCTGTCTGTTGTGTTTTGCTACACAATCTCTCATCGTCATCGATACATACGGTTAATCAGCTCAAAACGCCTCCCAATGCTGTTGTGATTTCAGTAGAGAGAAATGACAGAAGATCTGTTGTTGGTGGGCAAAATGTTTAACTCGACCCTCCTCCCCTTGTGCTCAATATTTTTATTTTATTTTATTATTTTTCTAAAAAAAAGATGCATCTCTCCTCTTCTTCCTTCCTCTCAGGTTTCTGGCAGAGTTCCATGATGACTTTTTCCCCGAGAGTGCATACGTTTCATCATCAGAGGCCCACTACAGTATGAAACAGCCCAGGCCAATTTACTGAATGTGCCTGCCTCATGTCTACGGCTTTACTTTCCTTTCCTCTCATCTCTATCCTGGACAAACCTGGCTTCCCCTGCCTTAGTGTTGCCCTGCTCTACCTTTTCATTATCTATGGCTGGCCCACTGCTAGTTGTTAGCCTCTTCCTCTCTGCTTCATGCCCCAAACAAGCCTGTTTAAATTGAGCTACATAGCACTGGCATACTAGGTAGAATTATTGGGATTCGCTTTTTAACAGGCGTGTTTGGACACACATCCAGTTGAAATTGCAATTCACTGTTTCCTTTATCATTGTTTTCTACCTCTTTTTTGTGTTGCTCTGCTTAGATTTCCAGAATTGCCATTTAAACAACTCAAGGGTTGAGTTAGATCAGACTTTAGCTGAGCTTATGCAACAGCTCCTTGTGCTGTTTACTCCCATTCATTTGAATGCTAAATTTCTATGTAACGATCCTAAGTAGCTGAAATGTAAACCCAAAGCCCTGAGAAATAAGTTACAAATCCTCCTATTGTAAGATGCTATGTTTTGGTATAGCCAGCTCCCAACTATGCATCTATAACTTTTATGAATGTGGAGGAGGGAAGGAACAAGACAGGGTTTCTTCCAAAGCTTTGCTCTATCCTCTGACTATATTTTCCCCCTTCTGACTCCGTCTTTACGGTGCCTTGAAGCATGCGCTGCTGATAGTCTTGCTGTGGGCTGTGCAACTGCAGAAAAGTGGGGGTACTGGAAAAGCCCCAATTCCACATGCTGCCCCCCATTTTAGCTGTGATTCTGGATCATTTCTCTCATGATGCACAGTGCGGTTGCACCAGTGCTCTCTTTTTGCCTGACCAACGCAAGTTTGCAAGCTGGGTTCCGGCGAGACTTCTCCTATTTAGTGACTTTCTGTAGAAGGCGCAACTACCACACAGCCGGCGATCCATCTGGATATACCTGTAAATCAAGGATACGTTCCCCCTTTCCTGGTGATCCCTCACAGTTGCACTGAGCTGTTCTAATTCAGTGACTCCTTAAAAACTTTTAAACTGGAATATATTTTTTCATAATGCAACAGCAGCTCTGTTAGACAAAGGTGGCCCATTGAGGTTTACATTTTCCTGTTTCTTAATGCTTCGTGTGTGTCTTGTGCACATACCCGCTATGTGTCCATCTCCAAAGGGCCTTTTTTTGGCTTTCACTCCCTACTTGCAGCCTGTGTGTTTTCCTGCTTCTTCCTGTTCCTGCTCACATTAGATCAGAGCCGATGGAGACAAAAGAGAGAAAGATTACGAAAAGAACAAGGGATGAAGGACTTGAGGCAATAAGCCCTGTTGTATAGATGTATATCTGAGTGAAATCCCTGCCTTGTTCTTCTGTGACCTGCCTCTTATTATGCCAAGCATAATGCCTGTTGTTTAAGGAATTTTTATCGTTGGTACATTTTAACCCAAGTCTGGTTCTGTTGGCATTTGCAAACACTTTATTAAGTATGTTTAATAAACTAGAAGTGTCTAATGGGTGAGGCTTGCCACGCAGTAAATAGTTCATAGGAAGGCATTCAAAATCAGATTCATACATTTGTGATTTGAATGAAAATTAACCCTGTAAACTGTAGAGACAAACTCCACCCATCTTCAAGTTGAGTAAAACAAACTAAAATGTGTATGTGTTTTCTCTGACTGGGGTCCTGATGCAACATAAGCTATTCATACAGCTTGATAATGTGGCTACATCCCCAACTACTTTTACTGTTGTTGTTACTTTTCATTGCGTTGTGAAAATGTAAATATAAAAGTACTGTCTAAAACACTGGGAATTTTGCTTTATTTATTTCTATTTTCACACATCAAGAGGTGTTGGATCCTGTTGTTTAAATTGGATGATTCACTGGACTTCTTCCATTTGTCCAGAATATAGGTCTAGAACAGGGTATTGGGTAAGAGACATTTGCATTTTACTATTTCATTTGAAGATTTGTTTTCAGCTTTTTTTAAAAGGTCTTTCTAGTTTTATACTGAGGACACTAACTAGCATTATTATACAGGGTTAACAAACCTCCTGTCAGTATTGAATATTACTTATTTCAAACTGATTTTCAGGACCAATTCAATTTAATGGGGACTAACCTTACACCCTGCCGCCTCCTGAGGAATATTTCCTTGAGAAAACACACTAAAACAGATGTGGATGTAAACATTTGTTGTAAATGTTCTAAACCACTTGGAGGGAACTTGTTGAGAATGTGTCCTCCCTTTTTGACCTTCAGTGTCCCTCAGACTCCAGGTGACGTAAATTCACCCCTGGTGTTCTCACTGACAAATCTGAAAATGTAAGTGATGGTCTGACATTTCAAATGTGAGTTTGGTTATTCTCAACATGGCTCTTACTACGTCAATGGGGATGGGGAAGAGGTGTGCATTTGTCCTTGAGCTGCCCGTTGACAGTTCTTATATAAACCAGTGATGTTTGTTTGTCTGAAATGCCAGCAGTTCACTTAATTTCTGTATATCATATTTGGTGTGCCTGTTGATGTGAAGTTTCAGGCTAAAATTGAAGGTGACGGGATTGGCCTCCTTGAAGTGCTCAGCTTGTTGGTGTATACATCCATTTTGGTCTACACCAATAAGACTCTGGTATCTTGAAGCCACCTCTTCATCATTATTTGTGCAACCAAATTCGGGAAGCATTTGCAGATAATTGTGTTTGCTTGTGTTTTTGTGTGAATGTCTTTGCAGAACAAACAATACACTGCTGCAACCAAGGCATCCACACATTTGTATGCAGCAAAGATGGTTGAACTTTCTGTCATTTCATTCCCACAGCAGGTAAAACGGTGCTTTTAGTTGATGGCTCAATGCAGTCCAATTGATGTACCCTTGTCTTTTGAAGATGGATGGGATATTCCTAGGGTTTCTTAATAAGGGAGAAATTGATGTTTTTTTCTTTTCTTTTTTCCTGTTTGGACAAAAGTTCAGGCTGTTCTCTGAACAGACACTTTTGTAACCCTCGGGTACAATTGGATGTTCCTAAGCACTGTGACACTGAGAGACTAATTGCTCACTGGGCTAATGTGCACACCACAGTGTGGGGTTTCATCAGGTCTGAATAATTTCTTGGAACATTCAGTCTCTCTTTCCCTGCTAGAGCTATCCTCAAGCAGGAATAGCTGTAGAATGCCCATGGGGAATCATGCCGGGATGCTGATCTTGTAGTCAGGGTGGTAAGGCTGAAGTTACACATGAAGCTTTTGCATGCACCTTGGTTGCATTTATGTGTTGCAAGTTGCATAATGTTTGTACAAATAAACCATTACAACTAAAAATTTCAAGTGTAATCAAAACTATATGCAACGGTCAATAATTAGATTAGTCAGAATGATATCAATACAACATCTGTTGAAGATCAGCTTTTATAAATTATGAAGTCATTGCAATTACACATGTCAGAATAGCCAAAAAGAAGTGATTTCTTGACTGTTCTTCTAAATTTGTCCAGTTCTTGCTTGGTCTTCAATTTCAGTGGAGCTTCACCGGGGCTTTCCATCGGCACATCTGAAGGACATGATGGATGAGTCCAAACAAAGACCAAGAGCTGAAATTTGATCTCCATCTGAGTATCCAAAAAAGCCCCTTCTGCTTTACGTATGAGGCCCTCATCTGATAAGAGCCTTTCATGGCCTAAAAAGGCCCCGAGTGCATTCTCCGATCGCCTGTGGATGCAAGCTAACCAAGCTTTCCCCACGTAAGGATCTTAATAGGTTTTTAGTGGTAAATGTGATAATGCTGTTTGGACTTTGGCAGTCCTGCCATAATGAAGCGCTTATCACTGCAACCCAAGATGGCGCTCTCTTGCTCGCTCCTATCATATAGCTGCAGGAGTCACCGCAGAGAAACCTCTGCACATCTCAAATCGATTTCCCGTCGCCTGCACTCTCCCTATCCACTTCCTACCCGATTCAATTGTTAGGCTAGGGGAGGGTATGCTGTGTAATGAGCTGTGAGACATCACCTGGTAACTGATTCACCTGATTCCCTTCCCCACTTTTCTGTTTTCTCTCATCGCCAGTCTAATACAGGTGTTACCTCAATGTTATCCCTCTTTCAGACGCTCTTTAATGTACCTTCATCTCTTGTACTCTTGGAGCCATCCCCTCTTTCTCTCTCTGAGCCAGCCAGGATGGATAAGGTCTACCACACACTGTTGATAGCCTCCTTCAGGAGCTAATCTCTTGCAAGTGCATGACCGAAAGCAAGCTCCAGTCACCAAATAAACCTGTTCTGACCAGTGAGCAAACAAAGAGTACAAACCAACATGCGACCTCTGGTTGTGAACAGTGTTATCAACTGTATGTCACGTAATTGACATTCTGTATGTTCATGTCACCTCCTAACAGGATGGCTGGCCCAGTGGTAAGAAGAAAAGGTCCTGAAGGTCAAATTTGTGATGGCTGGTATTTGATGGTGGTGTTTTACATGATGTCAAATGCCAACCTGTTCTGGGGATTATGTTTCCAGTGGCCCCAAAATATTGACTCACCCTAACCATAACTGAACAGCAGATGTTTGTCTTGGAAAAACTGATGTGGATTCCAACTTACTAGGTGACTGTCAAAGGGCTCAGTAATACTGCAGAATAACAGCTAATCATCAGATCATACTTTTTTGCCCTTAGCCTTGCAAATATAGTATAAATTCTAAGATGAAGTTGAAATTGAGGGTATGGTGACAATAATTTAGTTTAATTTCCCCCAATGGTATATTACAGGCATGTTGACTCCCTCAACACTAATGCAGGGACTGATCAATAAGTTTGCCGATATCGATATCTCCCCCCTGTCCTGGGGTGGAAAGTCACAGGAATGAGAATCTGGCTCTAACAATCAATGGAAAATGGAAAATTTCAAATTCCTAAGTACAGACCAAAATGTCATTAGTGTCACTTGAGATGTGTGTTTCCATAGTGAGGAGCTTATGCAAAATAACAGCAACTGTCAAATATCAATGTGTTCGCTCTTGTAGTCAAATGCTGTCTTTCTATCTGTCCCCCACAAATGTCCAGCAGTGTCCTGTGGACCGTCACTCCCATGTGTACAAGATGTCTATCATCGTTATATTGACCACTGATATTAAGAATAATGAAAACAAAATGAGGATATATCAACTCTCAGCATTTGATTTCCATCCCTTTCAAAAGAGAAGTAAGAATTATAAATTGTACCCTTCTTTAATTCTCCCAGATCCTGATCATATCGCCAAAGCAACAGAACCAAACCTACCCCAGATGGGAGAGAGGGAGATGGCAGATAAAGAGACAGAGAGAGGGAGAGCTTTGAAATGGTCAGAGATTACACACAGAGGGACAGGGACATAAACGATAACACCTTTCCCCATCACCATCATCACAACACTAGCACCCTTACCCTCTCTCCCAGTGTCACCAACTAGGTATAGAGACTTGCATCAATTCTCCCATTTGTCTTGTTTTGTGTCGGGGGAGGTGTTATAATTTATCTTCCCACCCATTTCAGGTGTCATAACTGCTGTTTCACAACTGTCCATTTCGACGTTTTGATTTTATTCACTATTTTCCACATCCTAGCATCTGGTGCCTCCCTTTGGCTGGATCACACTGTTGCTGGTGTTGTAGTTGTTGGAGCCTGCTGCTCTTCCAGGGGGATCCTGAGGATTGGGGTATAGAGCTGGACAGAGGAACATGGCAGCATGGTACACGGAGTCATGAAGAAAGATAAGATATACTATTTCATCCCTTCCCCTTTTCTCTCACCTTGATCTGAAGCATTCTGAAGTCTCCTTGAGCAAGACACTGAACCCCCTATCTGCTCCCAGGGAGCTGCAGCTGCCCACTGTTCCTATACAATAAGATGAGTTAAATACAAAGTACATATTTCATTGTTAGAGTGCAATAACCAAATAAAGTGGCTCTCCTTTTAGTTCTAATGTCAGAGCATGGCCCTATTCATTTACTTATTTCATTGGACACTTGCTTTTTTCTTTTGAAATGAGGCACTTGAGATTTCTCTATCAGATTTACATTACTGTTCATCTCTTCCCAGTACTGCGTAGATCGCAGAACACTGCACATAAGACGAATGCGTTGGACATATCTTTGAGGCATTCATCTCATCTATCTAGGCAAGCTCAATCCACCACATCTAGCACATTGTCCCAGGCCTTCCCACTAGTCATCCTGTGATGGGGACTGTAGTTTCTGTGGTTTGGACATGAAGTTTGTGATGGTTTGTAGTATGACTTTTAAGTGTGCCCACATTGATGGAAAAGTGGAGAAAAACCAAATTCACAAGGAGAAAGCTAGTGCACAAATCAGTGACACTACTCTTGAGTGTTGCATCTCAGACAACTAGAGAAACACTCAAAAATGACTCTAAATCCACAAAGCTATGACGGATTATGTTTCGAGGCTGTTAAGAGAATGTAATCATCTCAATCAGTGCTGTCAACGGGCTTTTAAGCCACAATGAGACACTGAGGATGTGTGGGAGGATGGTGATGCTCGAAACACATTTTGTGGAGTTGGAGCTGAAAAATTCATGAAATTTACTCCAGACTGATTTTGACGTAAACACACTCTATGTAAGCTATCTCAACTCTTGATGCTGTCACATTGTGTTTTATGTGTCAAAGTTGATTCAATTTGAGAATAAGACCATTTTCCTATGTTTCAAGTTTACCGAAATGTACACGTGCGTTCCTTCAGAAATAACAAGTCAGATGTCGCAGGTTTGATCCCACAATGAGGTGTCAGGAAGGGCATCTGGCCTCAATCCTCCATGCTCCATATAACTCCATGTCTACTTTCACAATGTGGGGACTAATCATGACTCATAGAAACAGTCCACACTTTAAAATGTGATGCACTGCCTCCATGTGCAGTGTCATGGACCACGGTTATTTTCTCATCTGCAGTTTTCATTTTGGTCTCATTAGTAGCAGTTGTTTCCTTCATAAAGTAGCCAGACACGTTAATTGATCAGTTTTGACACATTGGAACCCAACTATCGCTCAAATGGATCCGGCTGCGTTTGACATGATGTCTCACGAAGGCCAATCCTTGCAATCATATCTTGGAAATAAAACAGTGTTGAAATCACAGTCGTTATTCAATAATTCTAGTAATTGTGAGTCAGAGGCATCATGTGAGATAGCATGCAGTTGAGGGTCATGTGTGCCAAGGGCCGGCATGGAGCGCCGTGGCGTTCAGATGACTGAATCGACTGCTGAACCTCCCTGACTCATTATGAGCCTAATGCAATAGTTCATCTGTGATGGGAAAACCCAACCCAGCTTGGATAGTGCGTATTGTTCCCAGTCCCTAAGGACCCCAGCCTGGTGTGCTAGCATATCAGATAGTTATATCAGCTAGTCAGGGGGATCACTTTACAATACATCATGAGCCATACAGGCGAGGTTGTAATTAACAAGCGATTAATCTCTGTTCTTCCGGCCATAATCCTCCATGCCTGCCCTGGGATGGACTGGTGACCTGTCCAGGATATTCTCCGCTTTCCGCCCAATGAGCACTGGGATAGGCTCCAGCAGATCTTTGACCTGGCTTTGGATAAACGGTTGATGATGACATGACATGACATAGTCTCTGCTCTCTTCTCGATGGTGCAGTGGGTGACCTTTGGCCTCCGGGATTGAGGCTGTCTGTCCTATCAAATCCACCTGATAAGGCCAAGGATCTTTTAATGAGCAAGGAAAGAGGGTCAAATCTAACTTTCTATCTTTTTTTCAGTTTTTGTTATCAATGTTTTTGTTCTGAATACGGAGATTTTCATATTTAGCTGAAACTTTAAGGAAAGGAGTCAACTACAACTTCTCCCTCTCCCTCCTTTCAAGATTGAAACTGACTGATGGACAATCTTTTCTAAAAAGTCTGAACGTGACCACTTTTCATTCCCAACTGATTTATAGGTCATCTAGTTTCATTCCCTCTTTGACTAGTTTGGGTCAAACTCACCCTTCTTCTTTTTTTCAACCCCTTCTCTTTTTTCACCTTTCTTCATTCCTATCTTATGTTTTTCTGCTTTATCTCAGTCTTGCCATCTTGTCACCTGTCCTCCTCCATCAGCATTCTGTCTGCTAATAGGAATTCATCCATTCTGAGAGAGAGGGAGAGAGAAAGCACCCCTCCTTATCGCAGTTCTCTTTCTCTGTCCATCCACTCCTCCCTTCATTCCTCCTTCTGTCATTGATCCTGTCATTCGGACATCATAAGAACAGACCATAACAGAAACAGATAAATTGATATTGGCTCTATTAATAATGTATTTCACGCTGCTTTTAGGTGCCAAGCCACGCAAATCATTTCATAAAATGGGCTCATAGCATTGGTATGTGAATAAAGATAGCCAGCTTTTACACATAAGACTTCAATTTGTGA
>OMLC01042403.1:0-14310 GCA_900302585.1 Regalecus glesne
GGGAGGCATGTCAGGTCAATATGTAGGAGATGAATGTGACCCACTCCCAGATCAATAGCATAAAAAGCTACATGGCATTTCAATAGGCAATTCCCACCTCAACGCACAGTTTATGAGCTGATTTATATATGTAGGATGCAATTTCTCTCTCTCTCTCTCTCTGTTACTGTCTCTCTCTCTCTGTTACTGTCTCTCTCTCTCTCTCTGTTACTGCTCTCTCTCTCTCTGTTACTGTCTCTCTCTCTCTCTCTCTCTCTCTCTCTCTGTTACTGTCTCTCTCTCTCTCTGTTACTGTCTCTCTCTCTCTCTGTTACTGTCTCTCTATCTCTATCTCTATCTCTCTGTAAGGAGTTTTGAGATATAGGAATGGAACTTAGGTTTACAGCACTAGCACCCACCTTTGCATATGCAGAAGATGTGTATATGTGATTTAATGAAAATGAGGGTGTTCAGGAAATGGAGAGGAATCCGCAATTTTATCAGAGAGCTTCCTCGGTTAAAGGTCGTGGGGGCTAGAGTGAAGCACTGTTGTGTGGGAGATGGGGGAGATCCAGTGGTGCCAAATTTATCAGAGGGGTTGCAATGGAGTAGGACTGGGGTCTATCCGAGTCTAGGGTTGGGGGGTCAGCAGCTATTGGGAGGGGGATCTCACAGAAATGGTGAATATGCTTAGGAATTTGAAGTGGGTCTTTTCTCAAGTGTCATGTCATTGGCGGGCACTGATAATCAACAGCTTGGTGGCGTTAGTGCTGTGGTACAAGCTGACTGTTTTAATCCAGCTGGGGGCCATCACTGGATCAGACAAGCTGGATTATATTTGCTCATACAGAAAGTAAGCAACCAAATAAAGGTTTAATCATAGTGCCTTCAGAATGCAGGGACTATTATGCCATGCTGACATCTGCTGGGGAGACTCTGCACGGGAGCTGCTGCAGAGGGCTGGTGGTTTGGGGTTGGACCACCACCTCTTTCCGTTAAGACCGGAAGACTTTTCATGGCGCTGTGTTGAAGGCCTGCAATGTGCGTTGGCCCAGTCAAGAGAAGAGATTCAAACTGGGGCCATGGTTGTGGGAGGATCCCATATTCCATAACCCACTCATCCATATGGAGTGTGGTTGCTCAGAGAGTGTGTGCAGCTGTTTTGTAAGGGTAGGTAGTTTGATGTTGGGCCACCTGAGATGGCTGGGTGAAAGAGACCTCCGTACCTGTCTCAGGAAGCCGCAGTGGCTTTACTCAGACTCGTATATTAACTCATATGCTCACTATTAAGATTGGTGCAGGACTCATTCAATGACTTCAGAGAAGAGGAGCCAGCCTGGTTTCCCCCCTTAAATCCATCAGCAGTTCTTGTGGACTGGGAGGAAGAGAAAGGGAAACGTTTGACCTTTGCCACTCCAAGCCAGGGGAAGTGTTGAGGGGGTGAAAGGAAGGGTAATTTATGTGGCACAAGTTAAAATCAGGAATATCAGGGCTCTGTAGGGCATACTGGGGGCTTGTCAGTAAGGCCTGCTGCTGTAGCAGAGAAGCTGCTCTTGTGCTGTGAGATTTTGTTTTTTAAAATGTTTTTCACACACCTTAGCGTCTTGACAGCGCGGAGTGTTTTGAAGAGACCATGGCCTGGGTGGGAGGATTTGGCTATGATCTTTATAAAATAGGCAATTCTGTATAATGTTTGCCATTGATGTATGTGTGATAAATAAGACAGGTAACCTTTTTTTTTCTAATTTGAATGTAAAATGGATCAAGATAGATTCCATTAAGCTTTCAGAGACCCTGTTCCTTTTAGGAATAACATTACAAAAATATCATTTGCATGAGTGAAAAGACCAAATGTGCAAAACCCCCAAAAGTAAGAATCATAGTTTAGTTTGCCACAGTGTATATCTTGGGGTTATATCCATCCAGTCCTCATCTGAAGAACAAGGTACAAACACTTATAGATGCATATCCATCGCCAGGAAAGCACAAGAAAGATTTCACCTGGTACAGAGTCCCAGTTTATGTTTCAGCTGATGGTGGGAATCAAACCTTGAATACTGATCCGAATGTGTGGGTTTACGGTAAACAGTCATAATCACTGTCCTCTATCACCATTCTTAATTTCATATTCCAAGATGGCCAACACGTTATTTTTAAGATCCTCCCTGGTGAATTTGATGTGGTTCCTCCTGAGATTTAATTCTAACCCAGGTGTCGTCCACAAATCTGAAACAATGACTAGGAGGTTAGAAGTGTTTGCATGCTGCTATCAGGCCCGGGGCTAAAGCTATCTGGAGTCCCCATCACATCTAATGTAACCCCAGAAAAATCCTGCTCTAACTCATGGATACATCTCTCTAGTAGAGACAGCCTATATGTAATTGTGCAGCACTCTCCGATCTCCATCATTTTAATGAGATTGTTTTTACTGCAAATGCAATAGGGCTGACTGCTAAGCTAGGCTAAGCATGAAGGTAGAAAACAGACCAAGAATGAAAGTCAGCCAACTAAACAAAAGAGTCGTCTGAGGAAAAAATGCAGACACTAGCGATGAGAGAACAAAGCACAGAAAACAGGAATATCAGTTGGAGGATAGATGAAGAGCTTGGATCAGTATATAGAGAACTGAGAGAGTCCGTGAATAGAAAGCAGTTATCAATCTCTCAAAGCCATACCTCAAGAAACCCCCCTGTCATGTAAAAAAAAGTCAGACCAATATTACAGCTAGAGAGGCCAGTTTTACATGTCACAATTAGTCCCCATGCTGTGGGGGTGGACACAGACTTAGAGGGAGTTTAGGGGATTAAGACTGGATGCCCTTCCTCATGCCCTCATGATGGGTTCAAACCCACTGTCTCTGGCTCGTCAGCTCCCGAAGCGAGCACGCTAACCACTGAGCTACCGCAGCATCTATTCAGACCAGTATCACAGTACAGAACATTAATAATACAGTTTGATTAATAACAGAATGGTTTCAGAGTTTTGGTGAGGTTGTCTGTACATTGAGGGAGGGGTGATGGAATTTTGATTTGCCTGTGATGGTTTTTCTCTGTTATTCTGCATGCAGGCTGTGGAAATATGTTGATTTGTGTATTTGTCCATATGGTTCTGCGTTGATGTTGTTTGTCAGAGAGAGATGTCTAGATATCACGGTGTTGGGATGTACGTGAGTGTGGGTGTGCTGTTTCTATTTGTCCTCCTAAGCTACATGGACACAGTGCAACCTACTCCCCAATAGTGCACACAATCTACTTGCAGCTATCGTGACAACTTAAGGGAGACAAAACTTGAAAACTTCTAGGTCAAAAGAATCCCTTTCACTCATCAAAACAAGCAAATACAAGTGTAAGAACGAAGGGTGGTGGGAGCTGGAGAGAGAGAAATGTCTGTAACCTGATGTCTCTCTTCCAGCTCGACACTGTGACAAAGCCAGCATCATTATCAGAACTTATCCACTTCTATGAAATTGCCTTGTGTCCCTGAAATTAATGACAGCCATTCATACAGTGACATCCTGTACCCAATACAAGCGTAATCTCTCCCCAACCAGGTCGCATCACGGCAAAGGACAGGGTGAAAACAAATGGGGAGACAACAAGGCTTGTCATTTGTCCTGGTGAGGATTCAAGGACACACGGAGGCCATTCCTCCAACAGCAGAAACCTAGTGAATGATCTCATGTAAAATGAAGGTCTTTAACAGGATGATTTTGAAAGCACCTTTAAGTTCCAACACATGTTTTGATTTGAGATCAACGCAAAGTTAGACCCCGATGAATATGGAGAAGTGACTAAAGACTATTCCAGGCATCTGGTTTTAGAACTGATTCCAGCTGCCTTGATAGTTAAGGCATTTGGAAAAGAGATGCAATGTGCCAGAATTGAACATATACCTTATACTAAGAGGGTCCAGTTTTCCCCCATAACCCATCTGTATGGGGTTTGCATGTTCTTCTCATAAAATAATAAATAAAGGATTCCCTTATCAGTCCCGCAAGGGGAAATGTTCATTTCTCTGCATTTTTGACCCAACCTGTTGTATATATTGGTGCTCCCCGAGTAGGAGCGCCAATATATAGCAGTTAGGAGTTAAGTATCTTGCTCAAGGACACCTCGATATGCCATATGCCATTCAAAGGTGTGAGTTTGATTGGTGGGGTTGTCTTTTCACACACCAGAAGCACACTGCTGACAAGGTCAGTAGTTGGCTTCTCATGTGAACTCATGCAATGGGGGAAACCAAATGGTGCCCAAGGAGACTGTTACTTTTACTTATTTGCTTCACCCCCCACGCCACCTGCCCCTTTTCTTTTCTGATAGTGGGAAGCCAAAAGGAAACAAAGACTAAAGGAGGATGGATGTTTGCCTGTGTCCCGCAACATCACCCCAGTAATGGAGGAATGGGAGCGTTTGTATGTGTGCATTGATGTGGATGCATTGGCGGGCAAGCTTCTACGCATGCAAATGTGCACGTGTGTGTGTGTTTTCGTGTCTCTCTAGATATGTTAAGCATGGGAATGGGGTATGTGTAGCCCAGCTAATATTCTGTAGTGGTGGCTCGAGTGCCACATCAAGCTGTTTGCAAAGCCTCCTGCCTTGTGCCATAAAAGCAGTTCAGTAATGCTGATGGGATATAGGCATCTCAAAGGTCCAATTAGAGACTGAATTTTGTTTTATCCCTGAGTCATTAGAGCCCCCTGAAGAGTTTGTATGAGACACTCCTCAGCTTATCAACCGAGGTCAGAGGTTAGATTTGGTTTCACTTCAAGTTAAGTTGCCTGTAGAAATCTCATTAAACTTGAGAATGGGAAAGCCTCGTGACCCCCCCCTCCGTGGATGAATGAGCTCTGCAATGCATGGGGATGAATAGCCACTTGCTCCGTATTATTTCAAATACCATTTGCCCTCTTGAATGATTGAATTAAGTTCACCTAAGCAATAAAGTCCTTTTTATGGATTTTGTTTTACGTGGTTAGAAACAATAATATTCCCAGTTTGGAAATTAGATTATTAGAAATTAGACATTTAGCAACACCAAGAATTCTTTTGAGTGCCAGCCTTCATTATTGACACTACCAGACGATGTTTTCGGAGCCTGTGCTACAAATGTTTTAAGTTTACCCATCCCTCCATCCACACTCATCTACTTATCTGGGGTTGAGTCACAGAGGAGGTTGATTTAAGAGAGGAACTCTAAGTTTTATTTTCCCTTGCTACATCAACCAGCTCTGACTAGTAGGTCCTGAGGTGTTCCTAGGCCAGGGTGGAGATATAATCCCTCCACCTGGTCCTCAGTCTATCCCGTGGCCTCCTCTCAGCTGGACGTGCCTGGAACACCTCATTTGAGAGGCAACCGGGTGGCATCCTTACTAGATGCTGAACCACCTCAACTGTCTCCTGTCAACTTGAAGGAGCTGTCGCTCTACTCCGAGTCCCTAATGGATGATTGAACTTCTCGCCCTATCTATTGTATTGGTAACGATGGTTACCAATACAATTTGGGTCTTAGTTTCAAATCTGTACTATCGATATGGAGTTTTTGGATTGTGTCAATCAATTTGTCATGATAGACCTGGTCAAATGCTTTTTAATAGTCAATAAAACATATGAAAACATCTTGTATCACCTCCATATATTTGTTGAATATTGTCTGGTGGTTGAAGATGGCCTCTCTGGTATCTATTCTAAAGCAGGATTGTAAATCACTTTAGTACCTTTGGATCCTATTTTCCTTTCTCCTAGGAACAACTTTGGGAATTAATTTGCCCATGTGACTCAGTGAGCTAATTGTTCTATTCTCTGAACATTCTTGGGCATGTTGTTTTTAGTCGTGTTATGAAAACAGAGTGTTTTAGATCACACGCAAATTAACCAGTTTTACATAGATCATTACATACATCTTTTACAATTCCACTTGCCTTTCAGAGCCTTTAGATGTTCTATAAAAACTTTGTCTGCACCTGAAGCTTTTCCTGCCTAAATCATTTTTATTGCTTGTTCTATTGCTCTCCCTGATAAATCTGGACCTTCATCTCCATGGATCTTAACTTGCTCTTCCCATTAGAATCCTCATAGAGTTCTTTGATATATTCCTCCCACCATTCTGCAGCCTCTTGCAATGTCCTATTCTTATCTTTTATGCTTCCACTATTTTCTTAATGTCTCTCTTCCTATTAGTTATCTTTTTTTACTTTTCTCGCAAATGGTACATACATGTGATAGCTATACCAGTAAACCAGAAATGACTTAGAGAGAGAGAGAGAGAGAGAGAGTATCCCAATTCATACCTCTTTGTGCTAAGTTGACCTATCAGTTTTCTCAAAAGCTCACCAGTGGAAAAGTGAAATAAGTTTTTGCAGGGTGGGATGTCTGTTGTTGATTCACAAAATGAATTGGATTTGCCCCTTGCGATCATTAGGAACACACATTCTCTTCCTCTTGATCAAAGATGCCATGGTTTAGCTAGCGGGCCATACTCGTCTCATCCCACAGCACACCTTTATTGTCCCTTAGCAGGTTTTAAACCCTGGTAGACCAGAGAAGACATTCTCTAGTCTTGTAGTGCAGCATTCTGATAAATGTTTCATGATAGTAGCTCTGAAGTATCCTGCTTCTGCTCAATGCTAATGCTAATCCTCCCCCACACCATGGGGACTAATTGTGACATGTAAAACAGACCTCTCTCTCACACACACTGGAAATAAGATGCCGGAGTGCATCAAAATATAGCTTGTTTATCAAAAAATATTCCAGGGGGCCAATCCCCAAAGACCCCCTACAGAGGTCCAGGTTAGCCTCGAATATCCTCACATCCTAGAAACACCAATTGGCCTTCAGAATTCAAGACGTTGCAAAAGTTGATTTTCTCCTTTGATATATGATGTCTTTTTTCCGTGCAGCATCAGATGAACATTTGAATATGTATGTGTATGTTCCTTCTGCCACCATGTTGTGGAGGTGAACATGGACTTATATGGAGCTGAGAGGTTAAGACTGTATGCCCTTCACGACGCCCTGCAGTGAGTTCTAACCCGTTACCTCCGGCTCATCAACTACTGAGGTCTGTGCTCTACCACGGAGCTGCCATAGCCCGCTGGTCCTAATAAACAACAAAAACCTCAATACCTCAGTAACGGGGACACTGTGCGGTTGGAAACGTCATCCTTTGATTGAGATGTTGAACCGAGGCCCTGACTCATGTGGCCATTAAAGATCCCAAGGCACAAATCGCAAAGAGTAGGGGTCCCGCACTGTCCTGGCGAAATTCCCAGCCTGGCTCTCTATCTGGCCCCATAATCACCCAGTTGTGTAAGTTGTTCCATGATTCTTCCCTCTCCTCCCAAGGCCTGTGTGTGGTGAGAGCTCTGGTGTGAAATGGCTGCCATGCATCACCCAGGTGGATGCTACACACTGGTGTTGGTTGAGGTGAGTTTTCCCCTTTCAGTGTGAAGAGCTTTGGCTGTCATGATAACGTGCCATATAAATGTAATATATTGTCTTTATATATCACATTTAAAATCATGGCTATTCCTCAAAAGATGTTTTTAGTGTACAGCCGTCAAGTCAACAATGTTCATCTGTAGAAAATGAATTGTAGAAGCAGGATTTGGCCCTATCCTTTTTCGCAGATGTGCTCACTTGTGCACGGTCATGTATTAGTTATGTGGGTAACCTGAGGATGAGGAAAGTAGAAAATAAATCATACGATACTTGATAAATCCCCTCTTTGGTTTCACCTGCAGACATCCAGTCAGACAGAAGAGCTTAAGCTCCACCAATTAATACTCGCTGCATAAGTTATCAGTTGTCACAGTAAATCCCACATACGTTTTCTGAGCGAGAAGCCTTGTGTGATGGATCTGGATGATCTGAAGGTTGTCATTATTCCAGATTTCTTTTCTTTTTGTAAGTCTACATTTTAATTAATTTTAGCTTGGCATACAGGCAGGGTAGAGCAGCAGTTAACACTGTTACCTCTTAGCAAGAAGGCCCTGGGTTCAGGGCTCCAGTTTCCTCCCACCATCAAAAAGAGAAGCATTTTTAGGTTAATACTCCTGCCTGTGCCCCTGAGCAAGGCAATGGGAAACAGAACTAGAGTTGGTCCCCAGGCACTGTAGCAGTTCACTACTCGTGTACAATAGGATGTACAATAAAAGATAAAATTAAGTTTTTTTGTGCTCTTTCTAAACATTCTCACAATACGTTGACCTTTAAAAAGTGCACTGCCTTCCATATATCCAGATGGCATCACCCCAGCAGCTATTAAAACAAACTTCGCGCACTAATCCCAAAAGTTCAGAACAACTGTGAATTGAAGATGATACTCGGCTTTGATGATTAAATCCATTGCGAGTCCAATCTATATCTGAAGCAATCTTATACATATGTATGGTAAATGTAATTGCAGCAGGATGAAAGCACAAGCGGTGCTGCCTTCCCATCTTGTGCCGATTGTATTAGGAATAATGCAAAGGACACCCTTGCAATGTGTAGCGTAAGCAGTGGGGCTTGCTAAAAAAGAAAAAGTCTAGCGATTAAGGAGAGAATTGAGCAAAATGTGTGAAACCATGTTCCGAGAAATCCATTTGTTATACTGCTTATATCAATATTTATTATTCCCTGCATAGTTCTTTTCATATTTCTCTTCGGCCTTGATGACCATGAGTAATGATAATTGGTGGATGTTGAATGTGGGCATAAATCAAATCCATCAACCATTTTCTCTTAATACATCAATGTACTTTTGAATTTAGATTACTACTTGATTTGGTTCGGGCTCCACAGCGTCGCAGTGGTTTTTACCACTGCTTCACAGAGAAAAGATCACGTGTGTGAATCCCATCCCGGGTCTATTCTGTGTGGAGTTTGTGTGACTGCATGGGTTCCCTCTGGATGCTCCGGTTTCCTCCCACCATCAAAAAGACATGCGTGTAAGGGTTGATACTCCTGCCCCTGCCCCTGAGCAAGGCAGTAGGAAAAAGAACCGGGGTTGGTCCCTGGGTGTTGCAGCTGCTTACAGCTCCGATACAATAAGATGTCCCTTTGTATGTGTCACGATTAGTCCCCAAGTTGGGGGGTCGCACACGGACTTAGATGGAGTGTGGAGGATCATGGCTGGATGCCCTTCTTGACACTCTGCAGTGAGTTCAAACCCAAAACATCTGGCTTGTCAGTTCCTGAAGTGCACGCTCTACCACTGAGCTACTGATATCCCCCAGGGCTCCTAAAAAATAGCAATGAGAAAATATAATTGCAAATTTTTGGTTCATATTTTGGTTCATATTTTGAATAATCATTACATTTGAAAAAATTTAATATCTCTTTGTATAGGAGATAAATGCTGAAATTCTGTGACTGTAATTGCAGCTCTACAAAAGGTATTTCTATGATAAATGGTAAATAGACTTGTTCTAAAATAGCACTTTCCTAGTCTAGCAACCACTCAAAGCGCTTTACAGTGAAAGCCTCATATTTACCGAGCCCATGGCCCAATATGAACCCGCGACCCCTGACTCCCAGGCGTTCACTTCACTGCTGAGTGCATTCCATCTGTCCAGTGCTAAGCCATTCATGTTTACAGTCAAATCCAAATCCGAGTCTTGCCAGTTTTCTTTAGTGAGCAGATAGGAATATCTGCAGCTATATTAACCTCCTTGATCTTAGCAATGTAGTTTCATCATATACCATTCCTTACGGACGTGCCACTTCAGCCTGCATATCATCCAATGAATGCCTCCATGTGAAAACAAAATTAGATTACAAGGGGCAGCATATCTCAGGGTTGTAGAGTGGTGGTCTTGTCATCAGAAGATACTGGGGTTTGATCCCTGATCCATGGCCAATAAACTGAATCTGAACAGGGTCTGCAGAATGGTGGAGAAGATCTTAAGGAAGATCTTACAAGAAAAATAGATGCAGTATGTGAAATAACCCTTTCAGATCTCACCTGCCAGCTTGGGTTCTTCACCACGCTTCATGGTTACCTCGATGGACCTACATCATATTCCCAGTGCAAGTGGAAACTGTTTTGACTCCCTCCGCTCCCACAGACTGGGCCTTGAATCTCTGTGGTGTTGTCATGGGGGATTTAAATGCCATTGAGGGAGTGTGAAAACTTAAAAGGTTTGTGCCAAAACAGAGAGGGTGTACAATGTGTCATGACATCCGTTTGGCAGTTCACAGAGCTCACACCCCAAGATGGATTCCCATAATGGAGGAGAGGAGGGATAGGTCGGTGTTTTGTCACCTTCACAGATGGCAGCCTGTTATTCTAAACATTGCTCGATGTAGACTCATGAACCCTCCACCGTTTTGAAACTCGGTTCAATTTTTCCTGCTGTTCAAGGCAGCACCTTTGCTCTTCGGTGTCTTGTCTTTTCTTAGGACTCTAGGAAAGAAGCCACGGAGGTAAAGGAGTGAATGGAACTCAGGATAAATAGAAAACTTGTACTCAGGCTAGAGGGGCTTCAGGTGAGGCTCCAGAGGTAGAGGTCCTATGCTAGGATCAGACTCCATGAGATTTTTGACTTTCACAATGGTCACTGTGTCAGATTAGGTAATCATTGTGCCATCAATCATCTAATGGTTGGGAAGGGGACTACGACTAATCAATCTTCAGATGCTGCCTTTCATGGGCTTGCACATGTTCATAGGTCACCAGGGAGAAGGCTCAGGGATCTCACTCACGGCTGCAGAAACGCTATGTGTGATGCTGGTGGTCTCGTGTTCTGAAATGAAAAAGACGAGAAGGACAGAACAATTGTGGATGCTGTTACACTTGTTGCTGCTGTGGACTGATAATCTAGCTTAGTTTAACCAGCTACTCACCAGGGGGCTAACATGACTCCATTATCCCTCACCAACATTTGGTAAAGGAGGGCCACTTTATTTTGATATTGGATCAAAATGGGACAGGGATGACAGTGGGGTGATAATGGGGTGATACAGACTTTAAGACAAGATAGGAAGACACCGTCTGGACCCAGGGCTTTCTTGGTCTCTGTAAAAGCCACCTCACAACCTATACATGTATCTTCAATGCAGACTGAGTGCCAAGGGGTCAGGGGTATCAGAGGTTGTCTTGGGGCAGTGTGGGAGGTGGATGTAAATTGTTCTCTCTCAAACCTGTGATAGAAGCCAGGTCTTTGCCTCAGCATGGTGGATGATCCATAGTTTGTGATGTCTTGTTGGCCCTTCAACACTGATATACATCCATTGGCTGAAATGCTGTTTTTCGACTTTTCAGTGTATCTTCTATTAGCCACTCTGGCACCCTTTTCGGTGAATTTCAAGCCTACTTGTATGGGGCTCTGTCCACACTAGTACCCTCGTTGGCCTTGCCAAAGTTGCTTCAGTTTGGCTGTAAACTATAGCTTGATATTATTGATGTGCAGAAAGTCTTGGTGGGCACACGCATGTCTCCACAAGAAGAAGATGTGATATGTCACAGTATCGGTCAGTTTATCAGGGTTGCCAGTTGTGGCTCCAGCTACACTCCAATAAGTGCAGTCAGAACAATCTTAAAGTTCCTGCTTTGTTATGTCGATTTTTATTCCTGCTTATAGGTGGGATGAGATGAACCAGGCCGTGATCAGAGTGCCCCAACGAGGCCCTGCGGACAGAGTGATGTGCATAATTAAGAATTGTGCAGCAGTGGTCCAGTTTGTTATTTTCCCTGATGGGACAGTTATGATGCTGTGTGTATTTTGGTAGTTTATGGTTTAATTTTGCTCTGTTAAAGGCCCGGGGATTCTGAATATTGAGTCCTTATTTTTTTTCTAAGCTAGTAATCTGGTTGGCTAGGGTTCGTGACGTGCCATTCAGGTCTGGGGGTGGGATGTGGGAACAAGGTTCACTTAGATGACTACAAATTTGACCTGCAAAAAAATCCCTCCACCCTTCACTTTCCTCACTTGCACAATATGCTCGGTGAAGGCGGAAACCTGGTAGATGTATTACACTGTCGGAGGTGAAATTGCTGAGGCAGGCTCTGGTGAAACAAAGGGTAGCAGAGCATGCAAAGTCTCTCTTCATCCCGTCGAGGAGAAGTCACTCATCCTTTTTGTTGGGCATGGAGTGGAAATTCACCAGGTGAATCGCTAGAAATGCAGACTGAAATGCCCATTGTCAGAGCCTCAGCAGCAGGCTAGCTCATCTATGCCACCTCCATGTCTCACAGGGAGATGCTGTTCCTCCAGCTAATATTAAAAAAAAAACTGTCTTGAGTTTGTGAAAACTGGAGCTGACTGCTTAATGTTAAGCAGTTTTTCCTCTGCTGAAGGAAATCAGGTTTGAATAACTGGACATGCTGAGATTAAGTAAAATGTAACCGACAGCACTGGACCAAGGCTGCCATCCTTGGCAGCATCTTTAAGTAGCCCCATCTTGAAGCAGCTCTGTCTGAAAAGTGTTAACATGGGGGAGGCTGTAGGCGCTAGCTGAGAACACATTTTGTGACCTGAAAAGTGCTGCAGCTAGGGATGAGATCTTTAATTGGTGGAATTGCTGTTCTTTTATCGATTTATCAATACATTTGTAAAACTGGTACTGTTCCTCCTAAACGTTCTCAGTTTTAAGTTTCTAGTCCTCAACATATTAGCTCATATCCTCCGTGGTATTCTTGAAACAAGATTCAAGATAACATTTCTCTTATTCATGTGTTTAGGCAACAGAATCCAGGTATTGGTTCTAGTGGGTCTATTTTTAATGGTGTGTTTGACATTTATGTTAATTTGACATGTAATTGCTATTCGCTACTAGTACACGAATCAACAATCCTATGCACACCAGCAAGGAGAACGCTATTACTATCTTCATGAAAATCTCATGTATAGATGTTCAAATCAATTGTAGCTGGAACTGTGAGAAGAACCTTGAAGCCATCATTTTTAAAAATTCCACCTTTATGATAGATTCCAGCCTGAATAACCAGCATATTTAATGTGGTCTTGAGTCAGTGATCCTGTCACATCCATGCCACAACGCACACTTCATCTACTGAGGCTCATTACCAGAACTTATGAACACTGGAGCCATAGTGAGCCCTAACTCCTATACCACACTGTTGGACTTGGTGGAATAATCGAAGGCAATATCTCTTGCAGCATGTTGTGGCACAAATTCCTTGGGCGCCATCTGCCGCTGGAATACGTTGAGCATTGGTGCCGTTAGAGGCCTAATTAGTCAGTTGCTGAGGCTTCCCAGTCAGCCTCTCCTTGTCTCTGCTCGCGTTATGCCGTGATTACACACTTGGGCATTGGGCAGCTGGTACACTCACAAAGCAATGAGTCATAACAGATGAAAATGTTTCAGACTCAAACAAGGGTGTGCCAAGATAATGGTTAACTCTGTTGGAAATAGATGGCAAGGAACAATGAAGCGCGGAGACGTGCATGTGTATATGGGCACCCACACTTGGGCAGTCTTGTTTAATGGATTACTGACAAAATTGAAAAAAAAATATGAATAAATCCCATCACTGATTTTTCTCAATGATTAAAAAACTGTTACAATATCAAATCATTTATCAATTGTGAATAATTAGATGTGCATGTATATTAGCATGTATGTTTGCATATATATCTTTCACACACCTAATCGGTACATTATATACTGTCTGCTCTGTCACTGTCCACTGGCCTGATGCTAGTGCATTATAGCTTGAAGACACGAGCTCATTATTTTTTACCTTATTTACCACGTTTATTTTTTCTTTGCTTTGTCCTTGAACTTGCTTTTGTCTCAATTTTCTATCGCTGCTAGTTTCTGAGCTACCAAACATAATTACGTTGTATCCCTACAATGATAACAGAGTGTCTTAATCTCAGTCAATCAATATCAATCTCTCTCTCTCTCTCTCTCTCTCTCTCTCTCTCTCTCTCTGTCTCTGTCTCTGTCTCTCTCTCTCTCTGTCTCTGTCTCTGTCTCTGTCTCTCTCTCTCTCTGTCTCTCTCTCTGTCTCTCTCTCTCTCTCTCTCTCTGTCTCTCTCTCTCTCTCTCTCTCTCTCTCTCTCTCTCTCTCTCTCTCTGTCTCTCTCTCTCTCTCTCTCTCTCTCTCTCTCTCTCTGTCTCTCTCTCTCTCTCTCTCTCTGTCTCTGTCTCTCTCTCTGTCTCTCTCTCTTTTTCTCTCCATTTTTCTCTCTCTCTTTCTTCCTCTCCTCCTCCTCCTCTTCTCTCTTTCTCTCTTTCTCATTCTCTCTCTCTCTCTCTCTCTCTCTCTCTCTCTCTCTCTCTCTCTGTCTCTCTCTCTCTCTCTCTCTCTCTATCTCTCTGTCTCTCTCTCTCTCTCTCTCTCTCTATCTCTCTGTCTCTGTCTCTCTGTCTCTGTCTCTGT
>OMLC01042404.1:2500-10030 GCA_900302585.1 Regalecus glesne
TGGCCTTGTCGTTGTTGATGAGTTCTAGCTGTCTTTGCAGGCTGGCGATGTAGGCCTTCAGCATGGGCTCAGTGTTGGACGGGGCCGTGGTTTGTTGCTCCAGCAGCTTCCATTTGGTTTCCAGCATTTTGTTTTGTTGTTCCAGGAATCTAACCTGAGGCAGACAGGATGCACATTTGCACAAGGAGGATGACCCACACAGGCTGGACACACAGATCCTTCTCTACATAGAACTAAATGGACAACAGGCAACAGAGGAATTACATTAGAGAACAGAATGAAGTTCTCATAAACTAAGGAGAACAACCTCATGGTGCACAACACTTCACTGTATCCCTGACGGTTGTGTTAAGTGATGGTGGGAGTGCTGCTGGTGAAGTCCCTACCTTATCAATAAAGGAGGCAAAACGGTTGTTGAGGGTCTTGATCTGGTCTTTCTCTTGGGTTCGAATGCCTTGGATGGTGGGGTCTATGTCCACATTCAGTGGAGTCAGCAGGCTTGAGTTGACAGACACGGGTGTGATGGAAGCACCAGGGTAGACTCCTCCGCTGAGCCTGCGGTCTGAATAGGAGCCTGTGGACATGCTGCTGAAGCCCCTGGATGAGGTGTACATGGCTGGACGGCCGGTACGCTTGCTCCTCAGACTCATGGTGCAGTTGCGTTGAGGTGTCGGTGCTCCGATGGCCGGGGAGGCTGGGGCGGCAGACCTTGGTGAGAAGTCGTGTGTGTCGAGTCTTATCAGAGGGATCCTTTTTTATAGGCCAGACAAGGGCGTGGTGTGATAGTGAAGCTATGTGGCTCCCAAATGTTGGTAAACCAGTTTGGTGCATACCGAGCTCTCTCCCACCTACCCTCACTGCAAAGATTTACACTGTTTTAATCGCCGTCTGTACCTGGAAGTCTTGTTTAGCGGCTTATGGTGTGCTGCACTTGTCTCCGTGCAAACACACACACACACACACACACAAACACACACACACACAAACACACACACACACACACACGTGCACACACACTTTGGTCTGAGTAGCAGATCAGAGATCAGTACATGGAGTTTTATAGTCTAATGAAGGCCAGGTAGTTCGATCTCCCTCCATATCCAGTAACAATTGCAGCAGGATCAGGCCTCACAAATCCTCAAAACACTGAACACAGGGGGCCAAGGCTCAAAACGCTACACCATTAAGAGACTGAGAGACATAGACCGAGCCTGTTGGGCTGACAATGGATCAGATATTGTGAAATCAGAACGCATTAACTTGTGTCACAACGAGGTCTCTCTCAGTGCACCTAGACTACTATAGTGGAGCAGGTAAGAGGTGGGCGGTCGGTCAGTTTCATCCTCCAAGTCATTTAACAGACGTAGAACAGGGAGTCCCAATGCTCAGGAGGTGGAGCGGTCATCTAGTAATCAGATATTGGTGGTTCAATCCCTGGCCGGGCTAAGGTGTCCTTGAGCAAGGCACTGAAACCCCTAACGGCTCCCCGAGCACTGTGCTCATTGCTCCTATACGGTAGGATGGGTAAATGCGGAGAACAAATTGCAACAGCGTTGGTTGTGTGACAATAAAAAAAAATTCTATTGTTTGTGAATGTGACCCGGGAGGAGCCTGACAGACTCGTGCCGCCATGGTGGGTCGGCCCTGCGATGCCTGCTTCATTGTTCTTTAATGTTCATGCTCTGTTGATGATCCGTAATTGGCAGCTTGTCATGTTGGAGCCTATCCTGGCACTCATCTCCCAATGGGAGGAGCAGGGAGACACGCTGGATGAGTGGCCATCCCATGTCAGGGCTTGAGTAGTTGAGGGTTTGGTGTCTTGCTCAATAACACTTGACACATTCTTCATATGATGAGAATTAATTAGCCCGCTGGCTAAATCTGGCATATTTAGCATTCTAGAAGTTCCTTCACATGCACGGTTCCTATGAAGGAGATTATCATTATTATCATTATCATGACCAACAGTACATCTCTTGTAATTCCATTATCATTTTGTTACCCTCTGAGTGTTCTGGGCTGTGAATTGTGTTTTATTTTGTACGTCCATTTCACGTCTGTCAGTCTCGGGACACAGATCCATCTTCTGTTGCTCTCCCAGGGATTTCTTCCTATTTCTTCCCCTTGTTAAAGAGATTTTTTTTAAGGGAGTTGTTCCTTATCTGATGCGAGGGTCTAAGGACAGTATTTTGTGTGATTTAAAGCACACTGAGGCAAATTTGTAATTTGTGATAATGGGCTATACAAATATGGGGCCTGGGGTAGCTCAGTGGTAGAGCATATGCTTCAGGAACTGATGAGCAAGATGTTGAGATTTCAAACCCATCAGGGGGTGTCAAGGAAGGGTATCAAGCCTTAATCCTCCATCTGCACAACATGGGGCCTAATCGTGACACGAAAAGATGAACCCCTCAAATTGATCTCCGGTACTAACATAGATATGTCGACTTAACAAGAACATGTGCACAGTTCATTGTGAAATTGCACCAACATTTCCATCATGATGACTCCATAAGAGAAATCAAGTCAAGTCAATGTTATTTGTATTGCCCGTAATCCTAAATTGAACATTTGCCACAATGGGTTTTACACGAACACAACAGCCCTTAGACCCTCACTTCGGATGAGGAACAACTCCATTAAAAAAAAGCTTCAATAAGGAGAAAAAGATAGAAGGAAACCTCAGGGAGAGTAACAAGACAGACAGGGGTGCAATGGATCCCATCATTGATTATTTTAATTGATCTATCATTATTAATCATTATCCCATTTATAATGCACTAATCCCTTTTATTTATTTCAACATTACATCATTGTGTTTGTAGTTTTAGGAACGTCTTAGTCACAGGCTAAGCAGTCAACCATCCCCGAGGACAAGAATAACACCAGCGTGTTTTTTTTCTTAAGAATGCCTTCTTTCCTTTTTTTCTGGTTGAAGGTGGCAACAAGATACCTGAGAAACAGTGCTGGGTGTCAAACACTGCTACTATTAATATAGCCTTGTGCAGTTTAGATCACGTGGGCCCTTTGTTAAGAAGCCTACAACCAACTGCCGTTAAGCACAAGGCCATTACATCAAACTGGTCTTTCTGCGTGATGTTGGCTAATGCTCTGTCTGCTGTACCTGTCTGTCTGTCACCACAGGATTAACACTGTCCATCGGAAATGACAACCCCCCCCAGAAAGATAAGCTCCGCCCACAGTCAGGGTGGAGGGATATTCTAGTGGCCTTAGGATGACTTACAACTGTGTTTAAAGTCGTTCTCACACATCACACACTCTGGATTGGTGAGGTAAAGAGGACAAGGCTGAAAAAGGAGAATTTGGCTTGTGTACGTGGTGTTGGAAAGGAAAAGAATTCCTCCATTTCGTTTTGAAAATGCAATTTTTTTTCTTCTGTTATTTCCAGACATCATGAAGATTGCTTCATTCAATGTGCGGAAATTTGGTGTGACCAAGGTCTCGGATCTGGAAGTCCTTTCAACGTTGGTCAAGGTAAAACGTCTCCTATGTGTCTCTTGTTTATCTTTTTGCTAGGATGATGTGCACCAGATTCAGTAAAGCCAACCCAGTTGAGGTGAACATGTCCTGTGGTAAATGGACTTGTTCTTCAATAGCGCTTTTCTAGTCTAACGACCACTCAAAGCGCTTTCTCCTGTGTTTGTGTGTGGGCCATGTGAACATGCGTCAGTCAGGGAATTTCTAAGGGGAAATTATGAATCCATCAGGTTTGACACAGTCACTGAAAAGACAAAATAAAAAACGGACACATTTTTTACAAGCATCCAAATGTCACAATGGGTCAACACCATGTCTGATCATACATGGTAGACAACTCAGATGGATTAATGGCGTGACACCCGAGGACACCGTTAACCTAGTTTATCACTTTAGAATAATGCGTGGTATCAATTCGAGTTATTAAACTGTAAAACCTTATGAATATTGATTATTGATCGATGGTGAGCTTTGCTCATGACTATTGTGTAGTTGCATGTCTTTGTTCAAACAAACAGAGGAATCGTTCTCTAGATCAACTGAACAAACTCCGGAACAAGATCTGAATTCACGTTTCTTGTGTTGTCTCCAAGTTCTGGGTCAAGTACTGTACATCTCCCTTGGTTCTTATGTAGTGCTCATCTGCTCTAGCGATCACTCAAAGCCCTTTATGCATTTCTCACATTTACCATGCATGGGGGATTAAGGTCGGATGTCATTTCCTGATGCCCCATGGTAGGATTGAATCTACTACATCCAACTTGTATGCACACGCTCCACCCCGGCCCCCATAACCCTCTATTCATCTCTCCTCGTGTTTGTGATTTCTAGATTGTGTCTCGATATGACATCATATTGATCTTGGAGGTTGTGGATGTGAGCGGAGCCTCAGTCAACTTGTTTGTAAAAGAGCTGAACAGGTTTGTTTCTGGGATTACAAATTCTGCTGTCCCTTGGATGAAACATAGATTCCCCATGCACGATTGCCCTCCATCAGAAATGCTTGGCTCTACTTGCCAAGTGCAAGTTACTCCTGTAATCTGACGGTCTGCTCGTTTCCCCCCCCCCACACACACACACACAGAGTCAACACCACGCGTCACTACACTCTGAAGATCAGTGTCCGCTTGGGGAGGAACAGATACAAGGAGCAGTTCCTGTTTCTCTACAGGTACAGTCTAACCCTTTACAGGCTGATCTGCCGATTCAACTACAACTTCCAAGCTGCAATTATGATCAACTTTGGAACGTGACTACCACGGTCCCCAACAAAAGGGCGTAGCGTTTTCTAACAGATCCGATAGGATCGACATGACCTGGTGTGTAAGAAGGTTAGCATCACAGCTCCACTAAATGTCACGCTTGTGCTTCTCGAAGGGATGATCTGGTCGATCTGCTCGACTGCTATCAATATGAGGACAATCAGGTGGAAGACGTGGACGCTTTCGCCAGAGAGCCTTATATTCTGCACTTCAGACTGCACAACACAGGTTGGTTCCCTCCCGCTTGCACAGGGATCAAACACTAGGTCGCTCAGAGTCATTAAGGAACATGATCGCGTAATTATTCTCAAGTGCAATTGTTCTGTAAAATTAAAGAACAGCAGTGTGTAAGAACAGCCATTATAAATCCTGACTGGTCGTTAAGGACTTTGCTCATGAATGAAAGTGGGAGAACACTCCCTTGGCGTGCACAGGGTGTGTCTGCATCAACGGGGAACCCTGATCATGTTAGTTTGGTCATGGTGTGTACGTTGAACATAGCTTGGTATGCTGTGACATCAGACTAAAGTTGCCCAGGCAGGTTTAGGCCTTTGTGTACATGTTAAAAAGGCATATTACAAGAGACAGCCAGACTGAGCTGGCATCACCTGGTCTTGGGAGAATGAAAGGGCGTGGACGTCTCCCACCGTGTCTTTCCACAGTGCTGAAGGACATTGTTCTGATTCCGGTCCACACCAGACCGTCGGACTCGGAGAGAGAGTTGGATGAGCTCTATGAGGTCTTCTTTGCTGTCAGAGAAAGATGGAAAACTGATGTGAGTTCTACAATTCTCCCCCCATGTTAAAGCATCACTATGAAGGGTAGGCCTCACGTTGTGCCACCGTAAATAAAACGTTCATTTGAGGTCATGGCTTGACACGAGATTACAAAATGCTTAATTTTCACATCAAATCCTCATTTCCTGCAATATAAACTGGGATGGAAACTACTGTGTGTGTGTGTGTGTGTTAGTGAGTTATAATTTCTTCAGGGAAACCACCAATGGAGGGGAGAGTGCTCAATAAATAAGAAATGAAATAATCCAGTAATTCAAGTGATTTTGCTCAATCTTGTCCAGCACAAGCCTGTTTCATACAATCATCAGCTTCACAGTAAGCCCAATGATGAAGAACACTGGCATATATACATCCACTACTTCTGTGTTTTACCTCATCTAACCAACAGATTTTACATCCTCAACATTTTGACGGCAGGGGGTGAAAGAAATCACTTGAATTATTTGTGTGTGTGTGTGTGTGTGTGTACATATATTCACCCACCATCCCTGATTTTACTAGTGTCGCCATAAGGCAGTGAAAGGTACCCAGAACATTTCCGAGTACTGAGACGGAAATCTTCTATCACCCCTAGAACGTAATGATTCTGGGGGACTTCAACGCAGACGGAGTTTACGTCTCAGACGACGAGATGAGGAACATCCGCATCCGCAACGACAAGAACTTCCACTGGCTGATAGGTGATGATGTGGACACCACTGCCAACACAGAGAATGAACACACCTACGACAGGCATGTGAAATTCTGCCGTTTACGTGCCTTACATCTTCATCCGAGCAACCCCAGAGAGGGGACATTTTTAGTTTCTTAGGGTGCAGAAACCCACCGGGCTCATCATCATGATCTTTTTTTAAACTCTCATAACACGTGACACTGTCCATCAACATGCTCAGACTGTCCATTCCCCTTGCAGGATTGTTGTGTATGGACAGGACATGTTTGCAGCCATTGTGCCAAACTCAGCCAAAGCTTTCAATTTCCACACAGAATTTGGGTTGACGGAAGAAATGGTGAGTCTCCTGATCTACTCTTCTACATACCGGACATGCAAATCTTTGCACATGAATGGCCTCTTACAAACCAGGATGTTCATTCACTGCACGCATGAATGTATGCTCCATTTCCCTCCAGGCACTAAAAGTGAGTGATCATTACCCCGTGGAAGTGGAGTTGAAGAGTGCTTCTCCTTCACTGGACCATTCAGAGAAGTCACAACGTAAGATATGCTCAGTCCCAAGCTCCACTAAATAGTGGGCCTGTGAGAGGTAAAGCACATAACTCAAATAGCTTAAGCATTCTGCTTCTGACAATGAAGATTAATGATAGTGTAGAAGATTGATGGTGTTGAGCTGGGTTCAGGTATCACTGTTGAGAGGCAACATTTAGTCTTATGAGTTGCAGCTTGCATATGGATTTGACAACCCAGTGTCACCCATCAGCATTTTGTTTTCAAAAATACAGAACACATGAGGGGCCGCATAGCTCAGGGGCTGGGGTGATGTCTGGTAATTGGAAGATGGATGGCGGTTCCTTCAGAAAGCATGTTGAAGTGTCCTTAAGAGAGACACTGAACCTCTAACTGCTTGGGACAACAGATGGATATTAGCCTGGTGGCTAAAACTGCCATATTTACACCTGACTCCAAATGTTCATAAATGTGACCCGTCCCTTTAAAGGAGATTATTACTATTATTAACGGTGAATAATTTCTTCCAATACGAGTTTGATCAAGTGTTATTGTATCACATCAGTGAAAAGATGTGCTCTTTACACTGAAACCAACTAGTACAACTGGGACATTATTTGGATATCATTTACTATATGTAATTCTACTATTCAGATGTTGTTAAAACCCATGATCTTAAATCAATAATGAATTTGCAATTGAGCGACTTTTCTCGTAAGCCGTCTTTGCAGGTCAAGTATTATACTTACATTAGTGACATTACAGCTGTGTATGTTGGCATCCTGAC
>OMLC01042404.1:11801-30530 GCA_900302585.1 Regalecus glesne
GAGAGAGGGAGACACCAGACACCCTCCTCAGAAAACCCATTTCAGCTGCTTGTATCCTTGATCTTGTTCTTTCGGTCATGACGCCCAACTTCCATGCCCATAGGTGAGAGTAGGAACAAATACTGATCAGTAGATTGAGAGCTTTGCCTTCTGGTTCAGCTCTCTCTTGGTAATGATGGTTTGGCAAAGTGCGCGCGCGCGCGCACACACACACACACACACACACACACACACACACACACACACACACACACACACACCTATCTATCTATATCCTCTCTCTCTCTCTCTCTTTCTCTCTCTCTCTCTCTCTCTCTCTCTCCACATTTATTAACAGTTCTATTTCCAGTGAGGTGAAGTAGGACGACCTGTTTATTTTCCCTCTGGATTGTCGTGGTGAATTGTAGTATGGGTGTTCCATTGATAATGGCTTTCATAGCGGCCACACGTGTGCCTAACTTGGAGTGAACCGACCTTCTCATGGTTGATTGAACAAACTCAGATCAGCTGTTCAGAAACCTAAATTTGGGGTTTGCCCGCTCAAGAATTGGTCAACGCCGAGTTCCCGTTTTAAACTCGAAGCTTGTTAAACCTGCTTTCTGAAACCGAATTCCAGGAGTCAGATTGAGAAAGCAAGCACACATGAAAGAGAAAGCTACGACACTCTCATTATGGACACTGCCCCTGAATATCTCTGCAACAAACTGGCCGCAACATGTACTTGGTTTAGGACTGGTCTTGTTATGATGAGGAATGCGAACATGTGAGTGAAACCTATCAAAACAACAGACAGTATACGAATAAGCTTTGAGTGTAATTGAGTTATTTACCACTAAGTTGAGGCTTCAATCCAGGGGTATAATATTTTTAAGCAGACATCGTCTGGTGGCTAAAAATCCATTTTCATCTTAGAATTGGCTTAGCTATTGAGAACGCGTCCTATAAATCTAGCAGCAACACAGCCACTTTAAATGTGAGTGACTTATAGGAAATAAGGCAAAAACAAGAAACACAAAACTTTAAATACTTGCGGTTTGTCTTCTTGTTAAAGTCCCCAGTCCGGATTTCTCTGCTTACCCATCTGAGTTTCAGGGAAGTCTTAGGCACCGCCTCCTCGATGGTCACATGACCACCTGGGGGAAAAAACGCACCCACATGAGCATAAACACATACAGAGGTCTGTCTAAACGTCAAGCAGGAACCTAAACAAACCCAAAATAACGTGTTCAGCTCTGGACTATCTCAACCCCAACCGAAAGGACAAAGATACACACCTGTCAAAGCAGACAGGCCGTCTCGATGTATCATAGAGGACCGAAGAAACCGACATCATGGACGCGTACGATTTGTTTACAAGTTGCAAAAAGGGGGACATTTGTAGAGTGAGGTAAGCAACTTATCTATGCCTCGGCGTCAATTCTTCATATGCAACTTTTGTCCCTTACTCGCCGCTAACAGGTTGACCCAGGTTCTTCTGACCGGACTCTCGTCTGTTTTAGGAGCAGTTTAGCTGTGTTTACACGCAGCGGGCCTCGTCTTCCATGTAGATGTGTTGAGGTTTAAAGGCTAGCTGACTTGCGGACTCGTTGCGCATCAACAAATTGGGACCTTCCGCCGGCGAGCGTCACTTATGCGAACCACATAATGTTAAAGTTAACCTCGGAGCTGGGTCTACGTCGGCTGGTTAACCCCGAGTCAGCTCCACAACTCCTAGCCTCCTGGCAAGAGACACTGGCCTGCCCACGGCCGTTGCTGAGCCCGTGGGTGTAACTTAACGAGTGAGCCCAAAGGTGCAGAAGTTGCCAATTGATGAGCTCTAGTGATTGTCAGTGGGACCCTCATGGAAGGCTCTCTCTGCGTTGGGTTCCTGATAATGACTCATGCTCCTCTCATGGGCCAAAAAATGGTCAAAATCTAAATAGCTGCATACCCACCCTACAAGGGGATGCAAGTCTGTGTGAAAAGAACTTAGTTGCATCAACCCCCCCAGGCTATACAAATTAATGTTTTTAATAATAATATTTATTAATAATTTTCTCTTATCAGACTGACAAGGAGAAATGTGCAATTCTATGCGTTTAACCCATCCTATTGTGTAGGAGCAGTGAGCAGCCATTATTTTGGCACCTGGGGAGAGGTTAGGGGTTCAGTGTCTTGCTCAAGGACACCTCGATATGCATTTTGCAGGACCGGGTCTCTGCTAGATGACTGCTCTACCTAATGAGCTATGCTGCCCCTTGATTTCATCTATTACATATTTCAAATTAAGAACTAGTTTTAGGGAAGGAAGCTAACAATGGAGCAATACAGAGAAGGTCAGGAGTTACATAGTGTTTTTGTGGATTTAGAGAAAGCATGTGACAGGGTGCCAAGACGGCAACAGGCATGGGCACAAGTCCACGGAAACTGGCATGGCATCCAGCACTTTACCTGTGCTCTTATCCATTGGGTTAGTGGTCGTGTCACAAAGGGCAGTGGATGTAACATTATACCAAATCATTATGTGGATTGACAGGGCCAGACCTGATCTGTTGAGTCTCCAAACAGGATTGGTCAGGCCCGGGTTAACAATAACCGCCACTGCTGCTGCGCCCTGACAGGATACTAATGAGGGCTGTCAAATCTGCTGTGGCAAAATCTAAGTAAAAGGGAATAAACCCAAAGATGAAGTAGATGTGACAGGGTGCCAGGAGAGGAGGCGTGGTACTGTACGAGTAAGTAAGGAGTGGCAGAGTAGTATGTAAGAGTGGTGCAGGATATGCATGAGGACAGTTTGGGAATGGAGGTGTGCAGTAGAAATGACAGATAGGTTCAAGATGGGAGGTGGGGTTACATCAAGGATTGGCTCTGAGCCCTTTCTTGTTTGCAATAGTCATGGACAGGTTGACAGACAAGATCAGGAAGGAGTCTTCGTGGACTATGGTGTTCACGGATGACCTTGTGATCTGTAGTGAGGAAGGAGCTGGAAGGAGAGTCAGGAGAGGAGGAGGTATACACTATGGATAAGAGCAATGAAAGTCAGCAGGAGCAAGACAGAATATATGAAGGAGAAGGGAGGTTGATGAGCCTAGATACTTGACGTCAGCAGTCCAAAGTAACGAGGAGCGTGGAAGATCGGTGAAGAAGAGAGTGCAGGCAGGGTGAAATGGGTGAAGAGTGTCAGGGGTGATGTGTGACAGAAGGGTACCAGTAAGAGTGAAAGGGAAGGTTTACAAGATGGTGGTGAGACCACCTATGTTGTATTGTTTGGAGACAGTAGCACTGCCAAAAAGACAGGAGGTGGAGCTGGAGATGGCAGAGTTGAAGATGCTAAGATTTGAATTGGGGGGGGACGAAGGAAAAGATTTGAATGAATATATCAGAGGGACAGCTCGTGGAGATGCCAGGCAAGAGAAAAGGAAGGCCAAAGAGGAAATTTATGGATGTGGTGAGGGAGGACATGCAGGTGGCTGGTGTGACAGGAAAATGTAGAGGACCGGAAGAGATGGAGATGATGCTCTGCTGTGGTGACTCCTAATGGGAGCAGCTGAAAGTAGTAGTAGTTGTAGTGGAACTCTAATACTCACATCTACAATTACTTACATCCCACTAAAATTATCCGGATGCTGCTCAATAATCCAGGTAGGAGAATCACAAAAATGTTAATCAGTTCAACTGGTGTATGCCACACAGCAAATATTCCCCAGTCCTCTGTGAATAGTACACATCACCACTGAATGTACAGTCAAAGGCCAACTTGCATATAAAACCAGCCTTTGTTGTTTGGCATGCAAATGTATTATTCATAAGGGTGGGGATGCTGCAGTCGGTTCAGGCTGAAGATGTCACCTGATTGACAAAACGTTTCTGAATAAACCTCTTATTCAGTTGAACCGATCCACCTTTTGGTGACTCACCAAAATTAGCTAATTTAGCAATAATTTTTAAAATCACATTTGTTCTTTGTAGTTGCCCATCTTAAAGTAATCATTAACTATATTTGTAGCTTACCCTCCTTAATTTTATTTTAATTCAACATTTAATGTAATTTATTTTGCTGTTTTCTGTAGGTATCTTGTGGAACAGCGAGATGTGGATCTCAACGTAAGAGATAACTGGGACAGTACCCCATTGTGAGTACAGCAAGATTGAGCTTTATTGCGTTGTCCTAAGTCCCCGTTCCAGTCCAGTTATGTTCACACAGTCAGATAGATTAAACGACAATGCATAACACCCTCCTTACTGACGTCGGAACTGCATAAGTACCCTGACCACTTTAATTCAACCACTTTTTTCAGGTACTATTCATGTCTCTGTGGTCACGAGGAGCTGGTCCAGTACTTGTTGGCAAATGGTAAGGCTTTACTCAAGTAACATTACTACTTCATTTATCATACAGAATTAACAAAAATTAAAAGCTAAATAACATTCATACAAATATTGGCTAAGCTTGGTCACAGAGCAGACAGTGATATTCTATTAAAAGCACATTTTAATATTGTTTTTTTTTTATTTCTAAACTGCTCTCAGGTGCAAAGTGTGAAGCCAACACATTCGATGGGGAGCGATGTATGTATGGTTCCCTGAGTGATTCTATTCGACGTATGCTCAAAGATTACAAGTGTATCAGTTCTCAAACCATGCAACGGGACTATTTTGACTACTTTCTGCACATGTGAGGATGAAATGTAGTTTTACCTTTCATGAGATACATCTTCCATTTAAAGTGTTTATTTGTCCATACTAACATTTTACAGTGGTCACTGAAGATTAAGTTCTAGCTTATACACAGTGTACGTTATTATACTATAAACTGGGATTTGATCCAAAACTTTTGGGAGATGCACTTAATGAGACACTCAATCTAAACCCTGCCATTTTTGTACTTTTGTCTTCAGGTTACTTGAACAAGGTCAATACAGTGATGTTACATTCCTAGTTCACGGAGAGACATTTCCCGCTCACCGCTGTATTCTCAGTGCACGCTCAGAATATTTTTCTGCTATGTTTGAAACCAAATGGAAAGGGAAGGACATGATCACCCTCAAACATCCTCTGGTGGGTCCCGGGTTGCCAGAAATAAGTGGATATATCCTGTTTGTTTTTCTGTCACCACATTGGTAACCACACTAGTTGATGTGGGCTCCGTATGTCAGTAGCACGATTGTCAGACTGTGGTGACTAATATGGAGTCACATTGCATCCATGTGGATAAAAGTTGTCTTGATTTCAGATTAACCCAGCAGCCTTTGGAGCCCTCTTGCAGTACTTCTACACAGGTCGGTGTGTGTTTAAGCGTGTGTGTTTTGTGATGCCAACCTTGGCCAGTTTTCAGACTTCCCCAGGAAAATTGAATTTGATCATGAAAGGCATAGGGAGAAATCTGTGGTGGCAGAGCATGTCTTCTGGTAGAAGGGGTAATAAATAAGACCATTTCAGTTTGAACTCTATTATTTATTTTTCCTTCCCCATTGAAACCATAGGCCAGCTGGCCTCAAGATAAGATATTCCTTTATTAGTCCCACAGGGGGAAATTACGGGTGTAAGGGAATTATATACTTAAATATCAAATATAAAAATAGATAATTTAGGGCAACGTTCCACTGTGTAACTTGTGAGGAAAAGGGGTCAAAATGAAAAATCAAGGTATCATCTCTTTTAGATCCAAGAAATAGAAAGTTCAAGAAAAGGCTGAAGTTATTGAACATTTTTAACAACATAGTTTCTTACCTTTTTTCGTCTTCAGGCCGCATGGACATTGATGTAAGCCTTGTGGAGGACTGCAGACGACTGGCCAAACAGTGCAAAATGGGAGCTCTTATAGAAGAATTAGAAAATAAATGTAAACAGGTGTATGAATTTGGTGAGGAACTTATTTTGCGCTCATATTTACAGCAGGTTTTTTAAAATGTCTTAACTTTCTCAAAACACCTAAAAAAAATATTTTCTCTTTGTTCCAAGGGTATATTAGTGCATGTGTGATACTTAACATGATAAAACCCTATGCATGGGGGTATTTTGGTGTTTCGTCATTCACTCTTCCTGGGTAGCAATATCTGATGATCTTGCCATTTAGTTTCCAATAAGCCAGGAACCTGTGTGAAGGTGCTCACCCTAGAGACTCAAAACTGCCAACTCCAGGAGGAAATGGCTCAACTGGCTGACTGTGCCATTCCTGCAGAACTGAGGGTGAGTGGACTGTCAGGAACCATGCTGTGGTTGTTAGTATGACCAAATGTGCTCTCATCATATAAAACTGGACTGCTTTACCGAACAGAGTTCATTACAGCTCTTTGGAATCTCCTCCAGGTGGGATTTGGTGAGCTTCCCTTTGACAGAGCTGACAACTTCCCTAGTTATCCTGACATTTGCTTCAGTGTTGACCAATACAATTTCCTATGCCATAAGGTAGGTATGCAGTAAAGATGTCTCACCATCCATTCTGTAACCAGATTTTTGACGTCAATCCCAAACTCATTTCAGTGTTAGAGTTGAGCATTTCTATGCTGATGGCATATCTCTCTGTGTGTTTTAGGCTTTTTTCTGTGGACGCAGTGATTACTTTAAAGCCTTACTGGAGGACCATTTCAGTGAGGGTGAAGTGCTCCAGTCCCATCCTAGCACCCCAGTGCTAACACTCCACAACATCTCCCATGAAATCTTTATCTCCCTCCTTTACTACATCTATAGTGATGACACAGAAGTAGGTAGTCTTGAGAGCTACCCTTTATTTGCATTTGCTGACCATTGGCTTTGTTCATGTACTGACTCTCAAATCTACGTTACTTTGTATAAAAGTGTCTGCTAAATGCTAAATTCAACTTTAACACTGCAGCTAGGTTATGTGTACACTATGTGTTTGAAGTGGATTCTATAATGGGATGGATTTCCTGCTATTGGTTTGATTCAGTGCAGTAAACTAAATTAATTCACCAATGTAACTGTCATCATTTTTGTCCAGTTATCTACAGACACTGTTTTTGACATACTTTGTGTGGCTGACATGTACCTGCTCCCGGGGCTGAAGCGTCTGTGTGGGAAGACGCTAGCAAAGAGTTTGTGTGAAGAAAACGTTCTCCACATGTGGAAGACAGCTAAGCTTTTCTGCCTGTCTCGCCTAGAGGACCAGTGCACAGAGTTCATGGCCAAGATTATAGAGAAGGTGAATATCTTCTCTGTTTTCAGTGTTACCCAGACAATGCTAGATACTATATTGGATGAAGTGCACTCAACACATGGTTTCATGTTTACCATTTAGTGTAAAGTACAGATGTGATGGTTATAATATAATACCATAAAAATCTTATTTTTCAGGAGGTCGTTCTTTGCTCTTGAATATCAGTACTTTGGTAATGCTGACATGTAATTGCAGCGAAAGATAGTGTTTTTCAGGTACACACTAAAATGGATTATGGCAGACATTTTTTGTCAAGGGTCCTACACAACTATGTGTTATGTATTACAATTCTGGGCTGAAAAGGACATACCCGTCATCCATGCCCAAATGACTTCAGGGGAATCTCAAACAGGGTTAACCTGTCATGTCTGTCTTTTACAGCTGGTGGACCATGGCGAGTTTGCTGAAATGATCAAGGAGGATGCTGCGTCTGTGGAGGAAAGGCACAAGACAGATTCCATTCCCTTGGTTGATGACATCCGCTACCACATTGCCAGCAATGTCCAGACCTACAGCGCTATAGAGGAGGCAAACCAGAAACTGGAGGCCCTGGAGAAGTTACTGCTTAGCATTGACTTGGAGTGCTGACAGAAACATGGTTGGTTATGGCATCAGAGTTAGGAAGGCATGCTTAAAGAATGGCTGTTGTGGTAGTTTAGATTGCTTTTTGCTGTTTTGTTTAAATGTTGGATTTATTTTTGAGAAGAATCTCAGAAGAGCTTGGCGTTTTAGAGGTGTGGGCCTGGAGCCGTGATGGGCCAAGCATCATCCTGGGTAATAAATGACTAAAGAGATGGGTAAAGCATATGCCTATATGTTTAAAAGTTTTAGTTCATTCAGACAGTACAAAATTTGTATGTCATTATATGCTGAGGATGTTGATTTAAGCTGAATCTGTCTGTGTCAGCTGTGTACACATATACACAAGTATGTATGTGTGTGTGAGAGAGAGAGAGAGAGAGAAATGAATGCTGAGACTGATCTTTGGGATAAAGTCCATTGAAGCAAGATGTTCAGTTGTGTACATCTTTTTAAATACAGATGCATGAATTCACATTTATACTTGAAAGCTGTAGATAAAATTATAAGTAGCTCACAAGTTAAAGGTATGTTTACTGATAATGGTAGGTTAGCTAAAAAAAGGTGTAAGCATCACAGTTCACTGCAAAAGTGTGAGCACCCGTTTATTGTCACATATGCAACACGTACTAACCAAGTAATGCAGTCCCTTTAACAGAAAATGGAAGCCAATGAGTCTGTGTCATGATAAACTGACAAGTTCTGAGGTGCTTAAATGAAAGTGAAATGTATGTTTTTTTGTATTTTTCAAAGCAAAATTGTGGGTATAATCTATCAGTGATACACTGGAATCCTGCTACACTCTACACAACCTTATAAAACATGTATTTTGATAAATCAACACACAGTTGATGAGTTCCAGAAAAAACAATTCAAAATAATACCTGAACTCCCTTGCAATTATTTTACCTTTTGTCCCCGTTGATTTGGGTGTGATTCACTTTACAAGTAGGATCCTAGCAGAGAATGATGATATTCCACTGCTGTAAATACTCGTGTTCACTCCTCACTGAAATGTGAATACAGGATCTGTTAATATCCAATGTAATGACAAGTTCCCTACATCCCTAACAGTGAACCAATGGGCAACGTGAAAAGAAGGGCACTAAATGAAATGTCTTTGAGGTTAACTTTTCCTCTTAATGATATGTGCCTATGACCCTAACACCCTTATCCAGCCCCATAGCTGTAATAGATGAATACAGAAAGGCTTTTTGTCTGGGCAATGAAACAGATTAGTTTACAGCTGACATGAGGAGCACCTGACTTGTCTTTTCCAACAATTAAAGGATAGTCTCAACCTTTTGAGATAATTTAATCACTGTTGGTTTATTACGTGTTTGAGTTGCATCTATTTTCCCCACTATCATGGAATCATATTTTATTTTCCAAGAGATCTGAATATTATTACTGCCCTGGCAACAGTTTCTTGGTTTGCAATGTAAATAAGTTTCAAGTGTCTTGAACAAAATAAAAACACTGGGAAAATACAACAACTTTCTGTATCATTTTTAAGAAGCTTTACTTATTTGTCATTGTACATACACACAACAAAACCTGTTCTCTGCATTTAACCCACGCAATTGTATAGGAGCAATGAGAAGCTGTATCACCCGGGAATCAGCTCCAGTTCTTTTTCCTATTGCCTTGCTCAGGGGCAGAGAAAGGAGTATTAACCCTAACATGCATGTCTTTTTTTTGATGGTGGAAGGAAACTGGAGTACCCAGAGGAAACCCATGCAGACACAGGGAGAACATAAAAACTCAAAGTAGAGAGTACATGGGACGGGATTAGAACCCAGGACCTTCTTGGTATGAGGCAACATTACAAACTGCTGCGACACTATGCCGTGCAAAGGTCACTGGTTCAATCACAAGCTCCTTCAGATAGTGAGTTGAAGTGTCCTTGAGCAAAACAATGAACCCCCTAACTGCTGCCCACTGCCTATACAACAAGATGAGTTGAATGCAAAGAACAAACTTCATTGCAAGAATACACTGACAAAACAAAGTGGTATTCCCTTCAGAGCCCTGGGGGGCGCTATTTCACAAGATATTTTCTAGATGTGCTTAAGAGGCTTTAGCACAACACTCCATGTCTCTTGATAGTGTCAGTGACTTAGTGGAAAAGGAAAATAACAGATAATAACTTCCTGAACCACAGAGCCACTGAAGGAATTCTCATTGCATCCATTCCCTTTAACCAATGGAAGCGAGTTAAAAGAGCTACGAGCTTCTCGATAGCAACGCTTGCGAGCTGGTAGTATTTCGAACAGAGCAGACACCACTTCCTGACCATGAACCCAGTAAATGTGTGGAGAAGGTCAGAAGGTAACATGGTACTGTCACCCGTTTATAATCAAACAAATGTGTGCACGAGTTCGCCCCCTGGTATATAACCGGGCTCCAGGCGAGCTCTATTGTTCTCATCTCAAAGGGACTTGGAGGTAAAGGCGTAGCTATAAGTCACCTCACCGGGGCCTCTAGGCTACAAAAATGGGTAGGCTTATTTCACAGCAGGAAATAAGTTGTGGGAAAAAGGCTGCTGTAAAACCACAATAAAGGTTGGTTCAACTGAAAACCTAATGCCATCCATTACACAACAGAAACCCTGGCTTCAAGCCCAGTATCTTCAAGACCGTTTTTTGACATATGGAAAAGGAGAGTGTAAATGGCACAATTTGTTATCACGCAAGCCAGCTTCCTTTTGTTTTACAGTCGTTTCTAAGCAACTTGGTGTTGGGTTAGAGAGGCTGGGAAAGCTAATTTTATTGACTTTCACATCTACATGACTCCATTCAGACAACTGAATACTTTTGAGGCTCAGTGAGAACTTATATTTCTGGCTATTTTATCACACGTCAGGTCCAAAAGCATCATTATTTTGTTTATGAGTACAGTATGCAGTCATTTCCGTGAAGATTGTGAGGAGGGAATTGAAAGAAAAGGAGGTCTTTGTGCTTTGACCACTTCTGTAGTTCCCATTAAGGACCAATGCCATGCCTGTGCTGTTTTAACAGCAGGAGCCAAGGTGAAGTTTTAATGGTTTGGGGACTCGGTGTGTTTAGATCGGGGCAATTCATCACGTCTCTTCATACCTGAACACATAAATATATCCACTGTACGCTGGGCTTTTAGTGTCGAGTCTGCCTTCTACCTTGATTAGATAATATATACCATGGAGTAACGGGACTCATGCCTACGTCTTGGACAATGCAAATCATTGACTGGCACGGCAGTGAAGCTGGATGCACTGACATGCGATGGATAATTAGATTTGCTTTTGTTTTTTTGCATTATTGTGCTATTTCTGGAAAGCTTCGCCAGCAGCCATGCCATCACTTAAACCAAACGTCTAATAATAAGCTCTTGAACTCAGATGAGGCTTTATTTTTGTCTCCAAATGCTCTTCAACCCGAAAAACAGTTATGAATGGATTACTGTGTTAATGAGCGGGGAGAGTTAACGGGATGCATGATGGTACAAAAATAAAGTGTTGCAAAGCAATTAAAATCAAACATGGCCTGCTCCCTCCGTTCAGGAGCGTGTCACTACTGTATATTAGATTAGACCAACTGCTGCTGAATGCGATTCAGAGATGTTTGTTTTTCAAATCGAGGGGAACATGCAAACAGACATGCGTTCAAGCTGAGGAAGTTTAAGTGGCTGCAGAAATGTCCTTTAAAGAGGACAGTGTCTTCTTTCAAAATGATTATGTTTTGCTTCTTTGTTGCGCAGGTCATGAATAACATTTAGTTGCATAGGGCACTGACTGTGATGTTTCTTTTGCAATACTAAAAAGCATTGTTTGCGAGGACAATTGACAAGCCCCATGTGATTTTGCAGGGAGAAATGAGCTCTCGAAGAGGGTGACGGAGCCGCAAATTATTCTGGCCTCGACTCCTCATTTGAAGAAATGACTCACTGAGGCTTCAATATGACATCAGTATCCTCTCCAAGGGCCCTAAAAGAGAAATATTCAATTTTTCTGCTGTTTTCTCTTTAACTTTCCATTATGTGATAACGATCATGGCCCGTGGAATAGGACGATGAATTTGGTTTCATCGACTGAATTTGCACCGTTACACCAGCAGATTCCCTCCGTCTGACAAAGAGAATCTTGGGTGACTTGAAGTAACAACTGCAGATCAATGGTACCAAAGAGCTGTGAGGTAAGATAAACATTGGTACCCTCTCTTTCCTTATATTGCTCCAAATTAAAACCAACATGATGAATGTGATTTTGGATTATTTCAGTCGTTTTCTTTTGTCTGGTCTTTTCCCTTTGTTGACTTTTGTTTTCGATACCATGACTTCTGCAGCCATGGATGACATGTGTTGGACATGTGAAGCTGGGACATTAATACCATCTGCCTTCCCGGTTTGCAAGAAATAGGAAGGCTGCTCATCTCAACAGCAACATTCTCATGCTGTATATGCGGCTAACATGAATGATTTAATACATTTTGAGCAGGCGGAGAGAGCACTCCAGGTGGTAAATATAAAGATGACCGAATGAACAGTGTAAACAGACAAGATGGACATATCCCGTATAAATGGTAAATGAAGTTGTTCTTATAGATATAGTGCGTTTCTGGCCCAGCGACCACTCAAAGCACTTTACAATGACCGTCTCACATCTACAGAGCTACGTGGCGCAATACAAACCTGCAACAACGCCTGATTCCAGGCTTGCCCTCTTCTCACTGAGCCACCATGGCTAGTGAGTATATTGTGATATTTTTTGATCAGAAAACCTACAACTCTCTGATAATCACAAGTACATTTCACACATACACACACACACACACACCCTTAGATTCCCTGCCCTCCCATTGGACAATGGACAATTCAACGCTGCAACCACTGCCAACATCCTAATTTGCCATTAGTCCCAGTTTGTCACATGGGTGACGGTGGTGGGATTTGAGATTGTCCATTTAAGGACTGAACTGAAAAGTTCTGTCAAACAGTCCCTATTCTTCAGACCCCTCGCATTCTCTTCATGTGTTCAATCCCAATGTGCCATTTCCATTAAAAAGTGTGTATACACACCATGAAAAGCACACTGGATAAAAGCATCCATTCATCGTCACCCGGTTATCTGAGGCCAGGTCGCAGAGTGGATAAAAGCATGGTATAAGATATGCATGATGAAAACAGTACATTTAATTAGATAGCAGAAGTAACTGTGCTTACATGCACACTTGTTTTGTTTTCCATTCTAATTGAAATCATTCTCACTTAAGATGTCAGGTCGACTGTTTACATGAGGTTGAGGTCATGGGATGTTTTCGTAGGGGCGGATATGGTGCCAGAGGCGGAGAGCAAAATTGGAAGTGAGAATGAGGACACGAGAGGGTTTGAAGATAATAAAAGGAAGAAAAATACATCAGATTATTCAAGTGATTCTAGTCAGTCATTGAGAACTGAGGAAATGTATCCTGTTTGGATGATAGCTGTGATTAGAAAAGACAGGGGTTTCAAGGACCCACGAGGTTGGAACATTTGTGAAGCAAAACTTAGAGATGTAACAATAACCAGGATAACTTTCACTGATTGTATCTGAAAATGTCAGAGATAGAGCCCTTAAGATTGATGTAATCATAGGTTATTGCTGGGTGACTTGCTTCCCACTCAGATCAAAGACAAGGATAAGGGATAAATCTATGATAATCTGTCCAAATGACAATCGGCCAGTCACTCTTACCCTTGTCATATCAAAATGACTGGTACTCACCTTCATCAAGACATTGTCCCAGACGACCTAGACCAACATCAGTTTGTCTACCCGGCAAACAGATAGACCGAGGACACCATATGTGTGGCTCTAATAACCGCTCTTTCTCACCTGAAAAGACCCAAAACATGTCATATCAGGATAGTCTTTGTTGATCACAGCTCAGTGTTTAACACCATCATACCAAACAAGTTGGTCAACAAACTCCACAAACTATGACAAACTCCCTCATTATAGAATTGGATACTGAACTTCCTCACCAACTGCGCCCCCCCCTCCGACTTTAAGACAGGGCAAGTATATATCCCACCCTCATCCTGATCACATTTTCTTAGGAGGCTAAGGAGTCCAACCCACCCAAAAGCTGCTTGTCAACTTTTATAGATGCAGCACAGACAGCATCCCAACAAACTGCATAATAACCTGGTACAGCAGCTGCATCAAAGCAGATGAAAAAGCCCTCCGGCATGTTGTGAAAACAGCACAGGACATTGTTGGCATTGAACTGCCATCAATAGAACATCACAGTGTTCACTGTGTGAGGGCTAAGAACACCATAAAATATATTACACACTCTGCACACCATCTGTTCAGCTCCTCCCATCCGGTAGGTGCTTCTAATCAATCTGTACATGCACAAATAATCTGAAAAAAAACATTTTTCCAAAAGCTGTGATGCTAATGAACTCAACACACCTCCTTAGTCTGATGGAACTGAGATGCTGCCACCATTGATTATGTGAAACAATTGCAGTTTTTACACGTCACTTAAAGCCAGTCCATCTGTCCACCTCACCCGTACTACAATTTTGCTGATGTTTTTAAACTTCACACATTATATTTAATTGTTGACTGTACTTTATATTGCTTGTATTTATTGTTTAGACTCTGTACTTTTTCAGTGCTGACATTTCATATTTCTTATCTCTTCCCCATCATTTTATTCTCTGTATGTATGAGGCTGGCTCTATTGTAATTTCCTTGCGCTTGCACAACGACAGTAAAGGTATTGAACCTTTACGCACCATCAGCAGAGACTATCATTTTGGTACGCTACATGTGCGTGTGTGAGGCAAGAAGCATGAAGAGAAAGGGAGGACAGTAATTCTGTGTCAGATTGTTGAAGGAAGAAAGCTGGATCGTGTATTTTGATTATGTGTGGGCCCATAGAGAGCTCGTCTCAGATATTCTTGCTATAAAGAATATGGACCTGTTGCAGTGGTTTGTAATGGAATGAGAAGATTAGGGAGAAGTGGGAAGGACAACTGCAATGTGGAAGAATGTAAAGTTGAGTAGGCGCAAGCAAAGTGCCGGCCGGCACTGCAAGGGAAATAATGATGTGGGATCAGCAATATCCAAAACTAACCAAGGAAGTGAAAATGAATAAGATGAGAACAGATAAGGGACTACCGCGTATACTGAAACTGCTAAAAGGAGAGAAACGACGAGAATGATGAGAGACAATAACCTAAAGACAAGCCAGTCAACAAGCATGATGAATGTTTCTTTTGTAAAGACCAGATGGAGTTTCTGGCCTTTTTGGCATGGGTAATTAGCTGTACTGCTGGAGCAGAAAGAAAATCTGAGAGAATTGACATAATTATGGACATGGCAAGTACATTTCTGGGTGTGGGAGTTTCTGGAGAAGACGCACAGCAGCTGCTAAGAGAGGCTCTTAGCACCCCTCAGAAACATGTGAATTACACATCCTGATCCCCTCTCCATTCCCGTTAATAGAGGAAAGCACCGAATCATTGTTTGTCAAAAAACAAGAATGCATACGCTGTTAGTCGTTGTTATTTTTGGATTTGTTTGAATTGGTCGTTATTCCTTATTTTCATACCTTCCAGGAGTCCAATAATGTTCAGTTCTTTAACTGCCCCTCTGTTCGCCTTCTGGAGCAGCTGGCAGTCTTCATGGGACAGTTGATTTGATCCAGATACAATCCAGATCCCACCTTTGAGATGATGATGGATGTCAGTCTCTCAAGTGGCAGACCACGACCGACACAGGCAGGGAAATTCGGGAGTCTTTGGAGAGATACGACCGGGTGGAAATCTGTTTTGGGGCGCTGGCTAACTATTGACTAAATCAACCTTAATCAATGTAAATCAGTGTTAGCTGCTAGCTAATATGTCTTGATGCATGCTCAATAATCCAGGTAGGGAAATCACAAAAAGAGGTGAATCTGTTCAACTGGATCAGAAGTTTATTGAGAAACGTTTCGTCACTCACTCGTACTGTTTATAAGGAGGGGGATGTTTGCCTTCAGCTCAGACTGAAGAAGTCACCTGGTGAGTGACGAAACGTTTCCCAATAAACGTCTGATCCAGTTGAACTGCTAGCTAATATTTGGCTTGGCGTGTTGTGTAAACGACAATATATCGTAAACAGAGCCAAGAACGCCTGGTCTGAGTGTTAGGTAGCCACAATTGACCGACAGCGAAACCTGTTCATGAATTAAACATTTTTTGAAATCTGACAAAAAGCGCAAAGAAATTGAAACAAACCGTCGACCAAGGCCGTGGCTGAACCCAAACGATTTTCGCTTCATACACCACCAACACTACGGAGTCGAAGACTTCGGTACGACCAAGTCAGTGTAACAATTGATAACCACCTTAAATCACAAAACAGAACAGGGAAACATTTCAATTGATTAAAAATCGCAATAAAAGTAGGGAAACAAACATATCGTCAGCTGATAGCAGGAAGTAACGCAGGAGTGTCTGCGCATGCGCAAAAGACCACAGTCAAGTCGGTTTAAATAGTTCGCTTCCATGGTGCAAATCACAGAAAAGGTGAATCGGTTCAACTGGAAAATAAGTTAATTTAGAAACGTTTCGTCACTCAACCTGGAGGTATCTTCAGTCTGAGCTGACTGTAAGCGTCCCCACCCTTATAACAATAGAGTTGCATACCACACCACAAAAGGCTGGTTTCATATGCAGGTTGGTTCGTTGACTGTGGTAATGAGCTCTATTCACACCGGACTGGAGAATATGTGCAATCACAGCAATCTAAGATAACGGCCCCAACTTGCATCATTATACAAAACCTTTTGTTGTGTGCATCGCTGTATTGTTTGCAATGGTCGGGGTGCTGCAGTCAGCTCAGACTGAAGATGAAGACGGAAACTGTGAATAAACTTCTTATCCAGTTGAACCTATTTACCTTTTTTTGAGTGATTCCCTTACCTGGATTATTCACACATGACAAGACACGTGGTGCAAATGTTCAACTGCTATATTTACAACTGGTATTTTAGTCGGTTTGGGCCTGTTTATTATGACTGGGATGTTTTCACGGAGCATGTTTTATTCCGTTTGGGTTTTGAAACCGATTATAATGCTGCAGATTAGCCTCTCAATGTAAACACAGCTTAATGTGACCTATGTCAGCGCTTTGGTCTAATCACTGCAAATCTTGGTACATTGGGAAACCCGGTGCTTACATTTTATTGGAAACCTAAGACTCTGGCCAGTGTACTATATACAGACCGTGGCCAGCTATTATGTAAGGAAGGACACAAGAGTAAAGGTCTAATTTGAGCTATAGGTTGCAGCCAAGACTGTCTCTTTACAGGATTGTCTTGAAATTAGAAGGATTTGGTCCCAAGTGAGAGAGGGAGCTTATTCTCTCTCCTCCACATGTCTGATGTCTTGTCATGATTAACACCAGGTTAGATGCCTTTGCGATTCCATCAACTGTGAGAGCAGGACTGTCTTATCTAGTGGGAATCTCGTTTATTTCCCAGTGCTGTGTTGAAGCTCCTCTTGGCAGCGTGTGACGGTCAGATGCTTACACTTTACATGACTTAGCTCCAGTAATATGGGATTAAACCCTCATTTGAAGTATAAGCTGCCAGAACAGACGAGCAGGCGAACAGTGGCCTTGTTGCTTCTATCAGGACAGCAAGCCCTTTGCACACAAAAGCTGAATAACAACATTTGTTCTCTTTAATTTTATACATGTGTCAGAGAAGTTCCAGAAGGCGCCGGGAAAGTTCTGCTTGTATTCCTTGCTTGTCTTTTTTTCCACCATCTTATTTGTGATGAGGTGCATGTTTATTTACTTATCATGCGTCCATCTATGTGCGTGTTTGTGTACGGTGCAACATAATGCCCCGCTTGAGGTGAATCACAAGGTTGCCTGTAAAGAACGTGGAGCGCTCTGCAGGAAGACACAGGCATCATCTGCATGTGAGACAGGATTAAACTGTTACCATGTGACGGGAGTGCCCTCAAACAGACCTCTAACAAAAGACAGACTAAATCTTTCCGGGACAAAGAACTCTTGCACCTAATTCTCAAGACAGGACACGGAAGACCACGCAACAACAGCCATGCTTCTGTCCTGGAGAAAAGGCTTTCATTCAAAGCTCCCGGCCATTCATATGACCAACAGATTGGCAGCAGACACGGGGTCAAAGGAATCAGACACAGAGAGTGATTATATGACATTACATGAGGCATTAAAACTGAGGGCGCCTTGTTTTAAGTTGCAAATTTGCTCAGCACAAACACTGCAGGAGACATCCTTCATCTTAAATATTGAGCTGGGGAGGTGCTCTATTATCACTGCACACCCTTTGGGGCCTTTTCCTTTCATGCTTTTTCAGCTTTTGTTTTCATGTGAGGAGGATCAGCTATTTGTGGTTAAGATTAGGCTTTGGTCACAGCTACAAATGAATGTCCAGCATTCTGTGTCTCTCTTTTCTTTAGTTGCTTTCCTGTTTGTTGGAGGTTTATCCCTTAGTTTGCAGAAAGTGATTTGCTCGCAGGCAGATCTTCTGTTCTCTTCAGCTGAAAACCTCACTGGGCCTGGAGGAACCCAGTGACGTTTTAAACGCTTTCACTTCCCAGAGCCACTTCCCATCGCTATACATGTTTGGGTGAGCGTTAAATCCTGCTTTCAAAATGGGGCCCCTGCTGTTTGAATGCATGGTCTTTTTAGAAATAGGAAGGTTGCTGGTTCCCAAATCCCCAGGTCCTTCATGGAGCTTGCTGAAGTGTCCTTGAGCAAGACACGGAGCCCCTGCAGGTGCCCACTGCTCCTATAGAACAAGTGTAGGAGATGCACTTGTGTGTTGAAGAGCTAGGAGAAGCCTCTCTTTAGCCATTTCCAACGATAACCACACGCTTTCCCCATTAAAGTGACGTCATCGTGCTAGCAACGAACACAACAGGCGTACAAACATGGACGGGACCTCCGGGAATTATAACCGTACAATCTTGCTGATTGTCGCTACACT
>OMLC01042405.1:0-10015 GCA_900302585.1 Regalecus glesne
ATGTTTATTATATAATCTTGGCGTGTGTATATATATATATATATATATAATTGTTTATAAGGGTGGGGATACCTCTAGTCAGTTTAGACTGAAGATTTCAACTGTGTGGGTAATGACATTGATACACCTTTTTGAGAACACTACCAGTCCAGTAGCATTCACAACTTCCAGATTTCAAATTAAAAAAAGCATTCCAAGTCGCATACGGTCCACGGATCCTCTTGAGCAATGGCATAACTGGAATAAAAGCCCTTTTCAGCAAAACAGTTTCTATCTTCCTGAAAACAATAAAAATTGGATGACATTCCATCCTGGATCAAACTTGGTCAATACTTAATGTTGCATTCAGATATATACTGTTTGTTAAAACAAGTGATTGTTTCATAAGAAAAATTTCAGAGCCGTGTCAGGATGAATAATTTAAATTGATTAACTCACATACAAGTTACTGCATCCCAACATATGTTTCATACGTCTTGATGCAGGCTCAATAATTGTAATGGAATGTCAGGACACCAGAGCGCAGTAGTGAGTTACATAGTCATTGATGTAACGGATATAAGTACAAGAGAATAAAGTGATTGTTGAATCCCACAAGGTTTGTTGTCATCGTCGTCTTGGTCTTCAACAATTATAAGCTTTCTCACACATCAAACAGTGTACATGATGTCAGAAGTTGGTGATAAGAAGTAAGTAGAAACAGTTTGTAACAAGTTAAACAGTAGGGAAAAGACATTTGCAAGCAGTAGCAACTTAGCTGCTTGCTAAACGTAAGTCAGCTAGCTCGTTGCGTCTTCGATATCGAAAGTAGGGGGATAACGAGAGGATGGACCAGATATTCAGAATAACGCCACAAAGAAGCTTGAGCCAAAAGCTCATTGAAGCTTTTGGCTGAAGCTTTCAGCCAAATGGTTGGACCCAATAGATACGACACTTCGAGCTATTTGGGGCAGCGTCTGGACTCCATGAAAAGAGTGAGGAGCATCAAATCGACTCGCTACTGTAGGGAGGGAGAAATGCGACGACGTTTTGTACACGATGACTTTGGACGGAGACAACAGAAAAAAAACTATTCAGAGGTGTGCAAAGCCCTGGGTGAGCATCTTGTTGGCAAACAAAATGTAATGTATGAGATAGCCAAATTGAATTGCAGATATCAACAGCCAGGAGAAACTGGAAAACTTTGTCACTGATGTTCATAAGCTCTCTGAGCATCATCATGACGTTCTGCTGGAAGAAATGATTAGAGATGCAAAACTCTCAGGAGATTACGGTTAGATCCTAACCTTATATTGGCTAACACAATAATTAAAGTGACACAAAATGAAGAAATTAAGAAACGGCAACTTGAGGAAGCAATGTGGATGCAAAAGCTGCACGAAGACCAGGGAAATTCAAGATGACCGCACCACCACAGAACACATTACTTCACTGAGAAATCAGATAATTGCAAAAGGTGTGGGAGAAACCCTCAGCAGTCATGGAAACCGTGTCCATCTAGAGAAGCAGACTGTTGAACATGTGTAAAGAAATGCTAGTTTGTGGCAGTGTGCCAAGCGGGTTGCAAAGTGGTGACTTGAACAAAGCGATGAGATGGCAGAAAATGCATTCATGGGGACAAGACATCTGGAAACAAGACATACCGATGAATGGAGAACTGATTAATGGTGTGGGGGGTTGGTGGATTTGTCCCAAATCCTTATGGGAAAATCAGGATTTGTGTGGATTTGAACAGGCTTAATAAGAGTGTGCGCTGTGAATAGCGCATACTGCCTGACGTGGATGACACGCTTGCAAAACTATATGGAGCAGTAGTATTCTTGAAACTGGATGCTACTTCAGGATTTTGGCAAATCCCCATACATGAAAACTCCGAGCCTTGACAACATTCATGACATCTTTTGGGAAGTCGTTTTTTCAGGCGACTCCCGTTCAGAATCTCCTCGGCGCACGGACACTTCCAGCTGAGGATTTCCCTGATCGCTTCCATCCCGATGACATCTTGGTGTTCCAGCAAAGACCAACTTGAACACGACGACAGGCTGTGCAAAGTTCTAAGAGAGTTCGAGGGTGCAGGTCTGACGCTCACTGAAAAATGCGAGTTTGAAGTGAGACAAGTGAACTTTCTGGGCCACATAATCAACACTTAAGGAATTGAGGCTGACCCTGACAAAATCAAAGCAATTCTCAGCATGCCAGAACCGCAACACATTGAAGGAGTGAGACGCTTTATGGGAATTGTGAATTATGTCGATCAGTTTTCCTCTCACCTTCCCACTCTCACAAAGCCCCTGAGAAATGTGTTGAAAAATGATACCACATGGAAATGGGACATGTAACCAATGGCTGATTTTAAGGCAGTGAAGAAAGAGTTGAGCTTGCCAGCCATCTTAGGTCAATACGGCTCCAAGCAAGAGACTCTTGTCTCAGCCGACGTTTCGTCTTATGGTCTGGGAGAAGTGCTAATGCAGAGACAGCAAGATGGAGAATTCAGACCAGTGGTGTACATATTCAGAAGTCTAACGCCCACAGAAACTCGATCCACACAGATGGAGAAAGAAGCCCTCGCAGCGACCTGGGCATGCATGTGACTGTGTGCTTATCTCCTGGGATTAGACTTCACAATACATTCAGATCACAAGCCTCTCATCTCAATTGTTAGGGAGCCATCCACTGGATGACCTACCTCAGCATATCCACAGATTCAGGCTGAGAATGATGAGATTCACGCTCAAGGTCATTCATGTACCAGGGAAGCAGCTGGTGCTAGCTGACATGCTGTCACAAGCACCACTGGGACCTGAAAACAACAGTGTGACACGCAGGAAAGTAAAGTCTACATAGATCACATCATGGACAACATCCCTACAACAAAGACAAGATGAGAACAGAGAGAAGACTTGCAGAATAAAGACAGTACCATGAAACAACTCGGAGTGTACACAGACAAGGGGTGGCCTGAGCTCTGCGTTACAGAGCCACACTGCCACGCTGGTCATACAGAGCGGACATACGTGTCGCAGAAGGTATCCTCCTGAAGGGAGAACGAATCGTCATAACAACGACTATGCTGGAGAGAGTTGACCATGGCCATCAGGGTATGTCTACGTGCTTTGCTAGAGGACAACAGTCTATGTGGGGGCAATGGAACTGGTAGAGCAATGTGACGTGTGCTGCCAATACTCTAGCTACCGCACAGAACCGCTGCTCACAACCCTCTTACATACAAGGCCGTGGCACAGACTGGCTCTAGACCTCTATCAGTGGGGAAAAGGACTTCATCTAGTCATTGCCGACTATCTCTCAAGGTATATAGAGGTACCAAACAGCACCGTTAGCTCATGGAGTCTCACCCGCCAAACAACTGATGGGAGGAAGGTCAAGGTGGACAGTTCTAGTCCCTAGAACACCTGGGACTTAGGCGCGCGGGTTCGTATCCCACCATGTAGCTCAGTAAATGTGAGGCATTCTTCGCTAAGCACTTTGAGTAGCTGTTTAGAATAGAAAAGTGCTGTATAAGAACAAGTCCATTTACCCCACAACATGGACAGAGCGCATGGATCAGGACCACCGAAACAGTCCATTCACCATCCTCCTCTCAAAGATCCTACAACGTGGAGACGGAGCAGAGTGCATCGAGGAGAAACCGCGCTCGGCTTACCTCTCTTACACAATCAGATGTGGCCAACTCCATCACAACTGTGAGCAGATCCGGGAGAATCTCCTGAGCACCAGTAAGACTGAACTGGTAACATACACACTTTGGCTTTAGCAGGCCTGCTTTTAAAAGGGCAGAATAAAACCTGTAAAGTAGAGTCAGAAGGTTCAAGGTAGTCTAACCTGTCCTTCAGTTTAAAAAAAAATCCACACACACTGTTCGTGTTTGAAGAAAGTAGATAATAGTAAAAGTGTGGTTTGTTTTGTAACTGTATTGCTATGATTTGAAAAGAAAATGGTTAATGACTGAAATGGGGGGGGTGTCATGACACTAGGATGCGCTAATGAGTTGCATAGTGATTGGGGTAACTGGTAGAAGAACAAGAGAATAAAGCAACGTGTTTAATCCAGAAGGTTCGTTGTCATCATCGTCTTGGTCCATAATAGTAATAAGCAGGCTCACACATTAAACGGTGTACAATAATGTTTAAATATGTTATTCTGGAGTCTATGTGGCCCGATTTGAGGAAAATGCTACTCCTAACTAAGCAATGCTTCTATTTAGCGGTTGATAATGGTTTCCTTTGCGCAACTCGATCAATAAATATTCATAAAATTATTACAATTGGCTTTCCCTAAATCATATTGAGTTTTCCCCCCTCCCTTACAATAGTGTAATAAAAAATGTAACGATTCAGATTAATTAAATTGAAGGAGCGTTCAAAGTTTTCCGCTGTACCCAGAACCTTGGTCTCTTCGAACGCCCCCATTTTCTGGATAATGGTATGTTCCGAACAGTTCCGGTTGCCCCCTCTCACCAGTGACAGGAGGCGTGAGATATCTTAGAAATAGAAACGGGGCAGTCGAAATATGGAATTGACGGTTAAAGTAGTAATAGAAGCATGAAAAAGAACTGTTAAATATAATCCTATTGTATTGAGACATAGAGAAGATGAGATATGCTCGAGACTGTTACCCATGTGTTGTGTGTGGCTGATAAATGGTTTGTTTTACATGTCTTGATTAGTCCCCACGTCGTGGGGATGGACACGGAGCTAGATGGATGATCAAGGCCACAATGCCCTTCCTGACGTCCCACAGTGGGATCGAACTCACAATACCTGGCTCATCATTTCCGATTTCAAGAGGTTTATTTCGATCCAGTTTTACAAGCACACTCTTATGAAATTCTACGACTGAGGGACTCCCATTACAGAAATACCAGATAAAGATAAAATAACGTAAAAGATTTACATATTGTGCTATATTTGTTGTTATCCATATGAATAGTGTGTAAAAACGTAATCAAGCCCATAGATGGTGAAATTTGTATACAGCAAGAGTACAGTAATCCACAGGCCCTTTTATCAATGTTAATCCATTACACTCATTCAAACTATAAATTATGTTGCCCCAATTTATTTGACCCCGGAGATGAGTCACATGCCCCCTTTGATGCTGTAATGAAAATATGTAGATTTTCCTAATGAGTATCAATTAGGGATAACATTAAGGGAACAAAGTAGGGGACTACAGTAGCTCAGTGGCGTTTCGGGAACTGACAAGGCAGCAGGTTTGAACCCCCCCCTCCCGAGCATCAGGAAGGCCATCCAGCCTTCTTAATCCCCCAAATTCCATCTAGTTGTATGTCCACCCCAACATCATGGGGACAAGTCATGACACATAAAACAGACCTCTCTCACCAAGAAAATGTATTTTTTTGTGTGTATCTTTTACAATGAGTGCACCTTTCTGAGTCATTCATGATAAAAAAAAACCCCACCTGGATTCAAATAGGAGCATATCTCAGCAGATCACATTGAGCGGGTGATCTGTAAAAACTTCACATTGAAACTGCCACCTTGAAACTCATCACTTTCATAGCAATGTTCTGACTATTGTGGGAAATCAATCTTAAAGTTCATTTTAGATTAATCAGATAATTTATTTGGCCACACATGACCTTTAGGTATCCTCTGTCACATGCTGCAGCAAAGAGCCTCATTGTAGCACTGAGCAAACTTTTCATGTAATTATGTTGTATGCCTACAATTTCTCTGATATCTGTATCATCAGCAGCCGATAGGGTTTTCTGCTAATAGCTGGAAAATGATGCTACCTGGGGCTATTTTTTAAATGATGTATCCAATGGCTCAGTAGAACTCCCAAAGTTATCATATTCTTCTTTCGGCCCTTTCTCTGTCTTTCAGGGGTCCCCCCCCCCAATGCTTGAGGTCAATGGTGGCCTCAACCTATCTGGTGTGGTCTCATCAATCCGCATACTGATCTGGCAAAATCTGACACCGGTTGCCCTTCCTGACACAAGCTCTAACCCTCAGTTCTCAGACTGATTATCTAAAAACCTTTTCATTAAAAGAAACTTAGAGAAAGTCATGATGCTGCTGCCACAGGATTCCTTCTCATTTGTCAGCCGAAGGTAATGAATGACTGCATGCTCTGCTGTACGGTTGTCATAGATGGCATGTGAAACTGGTTATCCTCACAGATGGCATGTGACAGCTCACAGGCACATTTGGGTGCAGAGGCATGTGACCACACGAGCTGTTTGTTAACACAAACTGTTGGAAGGTTAGATTCTTACTACTGTTGTAAGCATGTGAGAGTAATTTGGGGTTTTGTACATGCATTTGTCTGTGTGTGTGTGTGTGTGTGTGTGTGTGTGTGTGTGTGGTGCCAATAGCATAGTATAATACTGTTTTATGTTATAATTTTAAAGGATGACACTGATATAATCACGTGTGTTTGACCCATGTTTGCAAACTTACAGTAAGCTGAGGTTGTGTTGAGGGCATTGCATGTATGACAGAGCAGCAGGCCATCTGGGCAGACACACAGGGAGATGTAGCCATTAGATATTAACTTCTGGATCCCTTTTCACACCAGCCTGCTTTGCACAAAGCATGGCCTGAAATCTGTCAATTTGACATCAGGATCTTTTGTGGTCAGCCACCTTTGGGCTTATCTCTGAGTGTTTGAGCTCAACACAGGAATCACTTTCACTCGTCATCGCAACTTACCCTCCACAGACAACCTGAGCCTGAGCAGGTGACCTTGGGATCCAAACATACTTTTTTTTAAATATACGGAATCTGGAGAGAACAAAACAAGCAGGATCTTAACCCATTTAATACAAGACATGTTTGTGACAATGTTTTTCTAATAGTGCAATACTTTAGATGTGTGTATCAATTAGAGACTGACGTTCACGTGTGTGAATTTGCTTGTGTACTTTTTGCACTCCTGTCACAGGATATACCAACCAATATCTAAATCCACGTATTACCTCGCCTGCTAGTCCATCCTAAAACGTTTTTTTAAATCTTTTAAGAAATCCCTTTTGATTACTTTCACTATTCCCACTAAGTATGCAATATCATGCAGGGCAACAATGACAGAACCATCAGAAATCCTTTTCCTCCTCCTTGTCATTTATCACATCACACTTTCAAACTGTCTGCAGTGGTAATTACCTACTCTTGTAATGCAACTAAATGAAAGCACCAAATCCGTGTACTGTAGTGATGGAGTATTAATATCCATATTTTCTGGCTACATTGATACCATCATGTTTAGCTTTAGGGATATTTTTCCTGACAGTGAGTATTTACTAGAACTTCAACAGAGTCAATTTCCAACCATGTATCTTGTATATACTGTACTGTACGTTGTATGTATACTGGTCATGTCCATCTACCTCAGGCACGCATGTAAGTAACCTGTTAACATTTATTTCAATAACTGATACGTTCTCTGCAGCTTTGTGCTTTATCACCTCTTATTCTCACCTGTATATGATCAGTCCTTGCGTGTATATCTGAAGAGTGTGGTGTTGTCATTCTATGTGAGGCACTTGTGAAACCAGTCAAATTCCATGTATGGGAAAATCCACATGTCCATAAACTGATCCTGATTCTGATATTTGTTCCCCTTGAGAGAGATAAACTAGCCTGGATCTGCTCATTTCTATGCAAATCAACATTTGTTCTATGAACACACCACTTTTAAATAATCCTATCCCGAATTAATAGAAACCACTAGCCATGACCGCTTGTTTGATTTTGTGAACCTGGCTGCTGATGTGAAGTGATGTTGAAATGTCTTCAACTTCAAGGAATTTCTCTCTTTGCTGTGAGATTCCTCTTAATGTTCCTAGAGTACATAACTACTAGGAAGGTGACAAGATGTACTAGTGGTACATTTGGAAGTACCTCCTATAGCGCTGAACTCAGATCACAGTATATATTTTGTACCACACATTCAGTGACTCTGGATATATGTGTGTGTGTGTGTGTGTGTGTGTGTGTGTGTGTGTGTGTGTGTGTGTGTGTGTGTGTGTGTGTGTGTGCGTGTGTGTGTCCTTATCTAAGGCGAGTGGTTCTGGTCCAGTAAGATCCCGGAAGATGGTAGGAATAAGCTGCTTAGGCCGAGATCTGAGATGGGTGGATGAGGACCGAGAAGAGATAGAGAGATGAGAGGGGGTGATGCGGATGGAGAGATTAGGATGGGAGATGGAGTGGAGGACAAGGAGGGGACATTTGGAAAGAGATGAGGGGGAGGAGATGGAAAGATGAGATTTAAGGAGGAGATGGGAATAGAAAGATGTGAGGTGGAAAAAGTTGGAAGGAGTTTGGTGCAAACAGCAGCGGTGGAGAGGGAAGAAATGAGGGAGAAAAGAAAGAGAAGTTGGTGTTTCAAATAGTTTTGGCTTTTGTCAAACTGCTGGAATTTGAAAACAGTGTCAGCTTGAGGATTCTGGTTCCCCAAAGACTGCCTGACTTCTAGCTGCACTTTTTTTCCCCACAATCAGTCCTTCCCTACCTCAAACCAAAGGACAATCACATAAGTGTTTCTTGTCCAGAAGAATGCATCTTGTCATTGAATATTTATGGAAGGTGAACGGGTACAAGCAAATAGCAAGAAGTCCATAAACCCCCAGAAATATCATGAAGGGTTGCATTTGTATTTCAGACAATGCTGAAAATATTGGGTTGACAAAGGCACAAGAGCTGATTTTAAGATCTTTGAGGGCATAGACATGATGGCTCTGGAAAACCACACTGAATCTGGGACACAAGACATTTGGCTAGTGCATACTTGCTAATGGCCCGGCCTCGCTGACTTTAATACCACATCCAAAGTATAGAGTTCCTTTGACAACAATTCATTGAACAAAGCCATGGTCTCATTGAGTCTAATGAGTCTTAATGAGTTCCAGGTATGTAGAGAGGAGCCAGGCAGAGGATCATACATTATGCTGCCTTCAAATGGGTTCATGTTTACCGTGTTCACAAGAAGAGTCCATTTAAACGCCTCCTCTGTTGTGACGTTCTCGACTTCCGAAGTGGATAATTTCAGAGTGCCTCGAGTTTACACGTTGTGACGTGTTGTTGACATTTTCAGAAACATCCAGGACCATTGAAGTAAATATTTCAGTGGATGGCAAATGAATATACAGTTGTTGTAGTTGCATAGGATTTTCCTTTGTAATTTGTAATGTCCATCCATCCATCCATCCATCCATCCATCAATCGTCAACCGCTCATTCGAAGTTGGGTCGCAGAGTCACGCTAGAGCCTATCCTAGCACTAATTGGGAGTAAGGTGGGGAAACACCCTTGACAGATTGCCATTTCATCCCAGAGAAATATCTGAGGAAAACATTGACACTCAAGACAATGCCTCTATCTGACATCACCTGCTTGCTTCAAGAAGGAGCCTCTTGGCATTCATATTACCTAGTGGTGATGTTCTCTCTAGACTTGACCACTTGAACGCCAAGCAAATCATATACACGACTTCCCATCAACTTCAAACTTTCACTTCCAATGTTGTGAATACACAAGGGATGGCAATCATATGGACTTTACTAGTTGAACATGGTAAACCTGACTATTTGAAGACAGCCTTAGTCTGCTGGAGATAGAAGAAGGCCAATTCTGTTTTTCCTCATTTTTCCATGTAAATAATGAGATGCACGAGTGATTTCTTTGAATCACTTCACAAATGTACTGAATCAAGTTCAATAATCCTTATTACTATATGACCTGTTGAGCTGGAGAATGTTGAGTTTATGAAGTATATGATGAGAAGTTCAGAATGATGGGTCAGATTGCATACAAGGAAGTTGCACAAACACCGTAAGTCATGTTGAAGATATTTGTAAAACTGGAAATGTTGATATGGTTATCAGTGTGTATGAGTCAGACTACAAGGGGTAATGTAAAATAGTTCATGTATCTATATCAGGGGGCGGCATAGCTCAGAAGGTAGGGCAGTGATCTAATAATCGAAAATTAATGGTTAGCTCCCTGGCCCCAGCAGAAACCTTGCTGAGGTAT